>APFE030984815.1:159662-246596 GCA_000404065.3 Pinus taeda
ATGGTAACAATTTTTTAAAAGAATATTAACATGGCTGAAAATTCCTTGAAATTTAAGGCTTTTCATAGAGGTGATATTTTATCTTTAATGCTATGCTTAAAAATCTTTTGAATTTGAAGGTTTTTTAGAGACATGATATTTTATCTTTAATACCATGCCTGAAAATTGTTGGGATTTTAATACTTTTTATAGATGTGATATTTGATCTTTAATGTGATGAATATCATTGGAATTTTAAGGTCTTTTAGAGTCATGATATTTTATCTTTAACGTCATTATTAAAAGATGTTGAGAATTTACCTTGAAAAAAATAAATAAAATAAAAATAAAATAAAATAAAAGAAGAAGAAGAAGAAGAAGAAGTGTTATTCCAATATCAACACATTTTGTTTTCAGGGTGTTTTTTGCACAAAAAAAATTGACTTTTGCTTCCATTTTTAAAAAATGTTGAAAATTAACCTTGAAAAAAAACATTATTCCAACATCAACACTTTTCATTTTTTGGTTGTTTTTTCATGTCTTTTTGGGGTTTTTCATTAAATTTATCATTTTGAGATAATAATTCTCATTTGATCAGTAACTTTGTTCTTTATAATTGTTGCACATCAAGTGCTTTGGGCAATCAACCTCTAGCTTTTCCTCCTCGAAAATATTTCTTTTGAATGCTTTCATTAGAATTAATTATCACAACAACCATCCAATATTTCTTCAACCTACCGTTTCATTGCACATTGGTGCTTGAATAGTCATACACCACAGTAGGTTGTGTCTACACCTTTGGAGCCTTCCACCAAAACAACTATGTTGCACTTTTTCTCAATCTACTATGCTTTTGCTCCCTTGATTCTTGGCATCATATTCCTAAGAGCCATCAACATGACCTTAACATGCTACCATGCTTCTTGATACACGTGGATATTGGTGGCCACCCACCAATTCCACTTGGACCCTCGACATTGTTTCTTTCAGTTTCCTTAATTGTAGTAGAATTTACTATTTTTTGGAGTTGTTTTGGGTCCTAAACTTCTGGAGCTATTTTGAGGTGCTAAATGATGTTTTTTTGGAAAAAAATGAAAACCTATCAGATATGGCGCAGGTCCATAATCTAAATTTGTAGTCCTTGAATAGATCATTGTAATAAGGTATTGTACGCATCAAATAGAGATCATATGTCAATGTTACAACCTCGGGAAGTTGATGTACCAATTAATGTCAATGGGAACCAAAAATGTTTGGTGTTTCGTCTCCTATGGTTAGTTCTTTGGATGTTTAGGCTTTTCCCCTTGTTTCTCAATAATAAAAAGGATTGGGATCCTAATTGTAACATAGTTCTGAGGCATGTAGTCATCACATCTCTTCTCATAGATAAGCTACCATCACCTGAGCTAGTTGATTTCCATTCTGCATGTAAACAGTAAGGATTACATTGTTATTAATGAA
This sequence comes from Pinus taeda, assembly GCA_000404065.3. Lineage (NCBI taxonomy): Eukaryota > Viridiplantae > Streptophyta > Pinopsida > Pinales > Pinaceae > Pinus > Pinus taeda. Next base: position 161,103 of record APFE030984815.1, read on the forward strand.
TTGAAGTTTAGTTTTTGTTGTAGCTCTATGTTTCTATTTGAATATGTATTTCATTTCATTCCTGCATAAATCTAAATCAATTCTATTAAAGAGGTATGCTTTCTATCTGATTTTCTATGCATGTCCCCAACGAGGTCGGGATTATAAGGAGTTAGGACATTAACTAGTTGAACCATTTCAAGACCAGCCTTACCGACCATAACAAGTTCCCATGGAAAAATTAAAGAAAGATGAGGGAGCAAGATATCCTTTCAAAACATTTCTTGAAGAAGCGTTGGAGGGTAAAAGGAACGAGATGACAGGTAACTTTTCCCAAATCTCTTGGCAAGTACTAGCAGGTGAATCGTCTTTATCCAGGATCTACCTTAGGGGTGCCAACCACTTCAAAGAACAATTTAACTTTGAAATTCATATATTTGAAGGTTAGATAGATGTAGATGCCATAAATAAATGGTTGAATCTGCTGGAAGGATATTGCTCAGTCCATAACTTTTCCAACAAGAAAAATATTACTTTTGCACTCCCCAAGGTTGCCTCCTATGTCAAGGACTGGTGGGAAACCTATTCTTAGCAGAACGATGAGAAGGATCCCTCACTATTTTCAGCCACACCCACATGGAATTCTTTCCAAGACGTTATGAAGGAATAATATTACTCTGTTAGGAGCTATAAATATAAGTACATAAAATGGACAATATCATGACAGGGAAGGGACCAAGATGTGTCAGAGTTCACAAATATTTTTCATACCCTTTGCATGAAGTTGGGTATTAATGATTTCGAGTGGAATATGTACTAAAGAAGTATGGTTTTCTACACAAATACATCCAAGACGAGATGGATTTCTTGGACATCTCCTCTCTTGGCACAAAATACTGATATTTTGTTAAGATCAAGCAAGAAATTAAATAGAATAAGTGGTAATTGAAATCAGAAAATCGAATGCAAGTAAAAGGCACCGCCAAACCATAGAACAAAGGACAAACAAAAGTGGGGTGATCCAAGACAATGCATCCAATACCATGGACTAAAAACCATTGCATCCAAAAACATGTGCGAAAAGCATGCACAAAACCATAAGTGGGTCCGCCCAACCTAACATAGGGTCCAAAACTAGGGCTACGGGTGTGCCTCAAACCCCTTGTGACCTCCCCTATGCAAAAAATGAGGGGCTCCGCCCCCCTTCGAACACCTGATTAACTACGTGGGCTAGTCGTGTAAAGAATATAACAAAACCAAACATTCTCCCACTTGTTGTTTTCTTTCCACAGGACGACACAATAGAGCTTAGTCATTTATCTAGCCCTGTAATGCCCATTGTTTCTCTACACCAAGAGAACTTCTCAGAGCTCACAGATTTTATCAATGCATCTGCAGTATTCTTTAGAGTGTCCACCTTTACCATCAACAACTTTTTGTCTTCTATCATATCCCTCACAAAGTGACGTTGAACATCAATGTGCTTTGGCTTTAAATGATATGCAGGGTTCTTTGCTAAGAAAATTGCACTTTGGTTGTCACAGTCTATGCTTATAGCTTCTTGTACTAACCCCATACTTGAACACAATCTTTGCAACCAAATTGATTCTTTGCTTGCATGAGTGGATGCTATGTATTCTGCCTCTATAGGTGATAGTGCCACTATAGATCATTTCTTACTCATCCAACTAACTGCACCTCCAAATAGGTTAAACACATACCCATATGTAGATCTTCTTTGATCCAGATCTTTATCCCAGTCCGCATCAACAAAGCCATGAATATCCAAAGCTCTATCCAATCACCAAGCCATAATCACTAGTGCCATGCAAATACCTGAAAACTCACTTCACTGTTGTCCAATGCTCCTTTCTTGGTTTTGACATAAACCTGCTCAATACTCCCACTACATGTGCAATGTCTAGTCTAGTACAGATCATTGCATACATTAGGCTGCCAACTGCACTTGCATATGGAACATGGGACATGTCCTCTAACTCTTCTTGTGTCTTGGGACACTGTTCAACATATAAGCTCACACCTACAGGAATAGAAAGCCTCACTAGTTTACTATCTTGCATATTAAACCTATGCAATATTGTCTTGACATACTTCCTCTGGTTTAACCATAGGTTCCTGTTTGTATGATCTCTTTTAATTTCCATGCCCAAAATATATTTTGCAGCACCAAGATTTTCATGTCGAATTTGGAGGGACAATTGGGTCTTCAAATCCTGGATAATTTCTTTGTCATTTCCAACTAGCAACATATAATCCACATACAAAACCAGATAAATAACATGGTCACCAATTAATTTAAAACACACACAATGATCTGCTTTGCTTCTAGTGAAGCTAAGTCCCCGTACAAATGTATCAAATTTCTGATACCACATCTTTGGCGACTGTTTTAACCCATACACAGACTTCTTTAACTTGCATACCAGTGCTTTCTTACCCTTCACCGCAAAACCTTCAGGTTGCTTCATGTATATTTCCTCTTCCAAATCTCCGTGAAGAACTAATGTCTTCACATCAATCTGTTCTACCTCAAAATCAAAAGTAGCAACAGTAGATAAAATTAATCTAATAGAAGTTACCTTAGCAACAGGAGAAAAAAATATCACCAAAATCAATTCCGACACCTGGGAATAACCTTTTGCTACCAACTGAGCTTTGTATTTCTCCACTTTCATTCTGCATTTGTCTTCTTTTTGAACACCCATTTCCTGCCAATGAGTTTCCTTCTAGCCGACAACTCCACTAGATCCCAAGCCTCATTTTTGTGCAAAAATGTCATTTCATCAACCATGGCCTCTTTCCCGAGTTTTCCATCCTCTGAATCCACTGCATCCTTCATAGTTCTGGGATCATCATCAGTAACAGACAAAGTAAAATTTGAATAGAAAGTAGATGGACTCTATCTTTCTAGCTGCCTTCTTTCTCGAATTTATCTTCTCACAGTCGGGGTTTGTGGCTCTTCATCTTCGGATTCCTCCTCTACTGTAGAGTCTTATTTTTCCTCCTTTAGCTCAAACTCTATCTTCTCAGGTTCCTTTGGTTGGATTTCATGTTTAATAACATCTTTCACCTCTCTGAAGACCACATCTCAGTTGTACACAACCTTCCTTGTTACTGGGTTCCAAAGCTTATAGCCCTTTAAACCATACTTATACCCAATAAAATGGCACTTTTTAGATTTACTATCCAACTTGGTTCATTTCTCCTTTGGAACATATACATAGCATCACATCCAAATACTCTTAGATGTGAAAGAGAGGGTTTCTTACCAGTCCATACATCTTGTGGAGTCTTATCCTCCAATATTGATGAAGGTGACATGTTGATCAAGTAACATGCAATATCCACCGCCTCTACCTAGAATTATTGTCCTAACCTGACACCACTGAGCATGCTTCTTTCCCTTTCCATCAATGTCTTATTTATTCTTTTTGCAACTCCATTTTGTTGAGGCGTATATGGAGTAGTCTTCAGCCGTGATATACCACACTTCTTACAGAATTCTTCAAATTCCTTGCTGTAAAACTCTCCACCGTTATTTGTCCTCAACACCTTTATCTTCTTCTCTATATGATTCTCCACGAGAGCCTTAAATTCTTTAAACCTGTCAAAGACTTCACATTTCTTCTTAAGGAAATATATCCATGTATTCCTTGAGAAGTCATCTATAAATGATACATAGTACACAGACTTAGCCAGTGATGGAACCTTCACAGGTCCAAACACATCATTGTGCACGAGCTCTAATATCTGTTTCGCCCTCTTACTACCTGAGGGGAAACTCACCCAATTATGCTTCCCATATACACAATTTTCACAGAAATCAAAATCCAGAGAGCTATTACTCATACCTTCTACCATACCTTTAACGTGAATTATTCCAAGGCCCTTCTCTCCAATATGTCCAAGCGTTTGATGCCATAGCATGGTCTTTTCTCAAGAGACCACTAGATTTTCTTCTCCACTTTCAGGAACCACAGAACTATTGCACCCATCAATAATAGTGCTACCTTGCAGCTTGTACAGAATTCCAATCCGAACTCTCCACATCAATATTAGTGCTCTCAGAACCATTTTGCGGGTATCCTTCTTGAACACTATTTTTAGACCTGCATCATCCAGCTTGCTTACAGAAATCAAATTTCTGGCTAATCCAAGAATATGTAGAACACCTGAAGGTGTTCGAACGCTTCCACCTTGCAACTTCAACTTTACTTTTACGCGACCAATTATTCTAGCCTTCATGTCATCCTCCAAGAAGACATCACCACCATCATATTTCTCATACTCATAGAACCACTCTCTATGGGGAGTGAAGTGAAAGGATACACATGAGTCAATCAACCATGCCTCATGATTTACATGTGTACTTGAAGAGTCCAAGTACACATCCCCACCTTCATCTGAGGTGGTTTTTGCCTCTTCAGAAGGAGCATCATCAGATCCCTTTAATTTATTAGGAGCTTTGGATTTACAGTCCCTTTTGTATTGCCCTTCCTTTCCGCATTTCTAGCACACCACCTTTACAGGTTTTCATGGAGATTTAGATCTCCCTCTAGATTTAGATCTCCCATTTGATAACTTATTTTTGTTTCTGTTCTGGGACCGTCCTTGTACAAACAAGGCATCACCATTCTGGCTCTCCATATTTTTCCATCTCATCTCCTCTGTCAGCAAGGATGAGACTGTTTCATCAAATTTCAAGGCAGTTTCATTACTACCTATTGCAATAACTAGACCATCCCATAAATCTGGTAGAGAACAAAACAAACTGATGCACTTATCTTCATCTGAAATTTTAATATCAACAGATAATAACTGACTTACCACAGTATTAAATGCGTTTAGATGTTCTATCACCGAGTCTCCATCTTTCATCCTTAGATTATACAATTTTTACCGCAGGAAAAATTTATTCACCAGAGAATTAGATTGGTACAAATTCCCTAACTTGTCCCACAGAGTCTTTGTCGTAGCTTCCCCTGATACATTCAGCAATACTGAATTTGAGACACACAATCATATTGTGCTCTTTGCCTTCCGATCCAACTTCTTTCATTCTTCATCAGACACTCCCGTTGGTTTAGTACCTAGATCTACCGCGATCCACTGATCTTTATCCACCAACAAATCCTCCATCTTGAGTTTCCACAGCTCAAAACTCTGACCTAAAATTTCTCGATCTCTATCTTTCCACTGCTAGCCATCTTCTTTCACCACTAGAATCAATCTCACATATCTCCTACTGAACAGGGTCTACCACAGGCCCGAGCAAAAGCCCTCAGCAACAAAGGTGTCCCCTTGAAGCCAAAACAACTCCGATACCAAATTTATGTTTTAACCCCCTACAGAAATTACCTGCATACGAATTATAAAACACATAAAATAAACAATGCAAGAGCATAACACATAAAACACATATACACAGACATTTTCCCATGGATCCCAAAACCGAGACTACCAGCTTCATTTTTCATTATGTTCCTTTCAATGTTATAATACATATTTATACATGTCGAAGCATCCAATACCATGGACCAAAAACCATAGCGTCCAATACCATGGACCAAAAACCATCGTGTCCAAAAAACATGTGTGAAAATCATACACAAAACCATAGGTGGGTCTGCCCAACCTAACATAGTGTCGAAAACCAAAATTTTCCATGGCGCTACCCCGAACCCCACAAGGTAGGGTTACAGGTGTGCCTCAAAACCCCTGTGATCTCCTGCTATGCAACAAATGGGGGGATCCATACCCCTTCTAACCTCTGGTTAACTACATGGGCTAGTTGTGGAAAGAATATAACACAACCCAACACTAATTAGTGTTTCAACTTGAAATTTGAGTAAACCCATAAGAAGATAAGTTGAAAAAAAGTTATCTTCTTTTTTCCCTCTAAAATTTGATGGTATAATATAATCTTATTTTATTACTTCCACTATTATTTTATAATTTCCTTAGGAGGCCCACTTTGGACCTCAAAATTCCCTTAATGAATCTGGAAGAAAAGAAGAACACCACAAAGACAAAGAAGGACATAGGAAAGTGGTGTGAGTTCCACAAGAGCCCCACTCACAACACAAGTGAATGTCTCACAAAGAAATCACTGATAGTCAAATTGAAGGCTTCAAAGTTAGATGGATGTTTTGAATCTAAGTTAGAACCCAGTAAATGGAATGACAAAGGAAAGTAGATTATCGAAGCAAATCCTACTACCATCATCTCCAGAACCAAAATTTAGAAGGTTGAGTGTAAGATCCAAAGGAAGGGGACGCTCTCTTCGACTCACAGATGTGGGTGAGGGGGTCTCCGTTGTGGTTGATTTTTTATGGCAGGACACGAAATAACCTCATACCAATGGATTTTATTAAGTGGTTGGGCCTATCGACCAAACCACATACACAACCATACACCGTCGAGTAGCTCCATCAAGGAAAAGTTCTCTATGTCATTCAATAGTGCTTCCTTCCCTACAAGGAAAACCTTTCATGCATGAGGTATTTTGTGATGTTGCTCCTCTGTAAGTTTGTGATGTGTAATTAGTCCAACCATACTTATGGAAGCGATATGTTGTGTATGAGTTTAGGCCTTGCATTAATATTATTATTATGTTAGGTAGTAAGTTATAGCACATACCATAGGTAGCCACACCTACTGCCATCTCTCTGATATCTGCTAAGTAATGTAGTAAGATAATCTCTTAGACCGAGAAATTTGTTTTCTTTTTTTTTTCATTCTCAAAGTAGGGGAAAGATTGTGGCCACATTTATGGTCATCGAGAAGGGTTCCACCATGCAACAAAAGTAAGTGGATATGTTCATGCAAGAATACAGGGACATATTCTCCTCACCCACTTCGGTACCTTTGTATTGTCATGTTAAGAATTGAATCAATCGGGCTCCTAGATTGCCATCATCCAATGGGATGAAACAATGGCACTTTATTATGGGAAATGAAAAATCAAGAGGCAGATTCATGAGTTGTTGCAAAAGGGGCACATCCAACTAAGTTTCTCACCTTGTGGGAGCCCAATTGTACTTGTACATAAGAAGGATGGGACATGGTGACTCTGAATTGATTATTAGGCACTAAATAAAATCATTGTCAAGAATAGGTATCCAATCCCATGAATTGATGACCTTCTTGACCAGCTTAAGGGGGCTAAGTACTTCAGCAAGATCGATTTAAATTCTGGATCTTACTAGGTTCCAATATAGCCCATAAATGTATGGAAGATTGCCTTCAAATACAAGGAGGGACTTTTGAGCGTTTGGTCATGCTTTATGGCTTGAAAATTTTCCCTACAATGTTTATGAGGCCAATGGATGACACCTTGTGACTGTTTACAACTTGTTTGTGGTTGTATACCTAGAAAACATCCTCATCTTCAACAATATTTGGGAAAAGCACCTGCATCAAATTTGAAAAGTCCTTCAAATCCTTTAGTAGCACAAGTTATGTGTGAACTTGATGTTGGGTGTGGAGCCTAATTATCTTCTATATTCAAAGGTTTCAGCTAGTTGTATGCACGAGGAAGACTGTACACCCATCCACGCGGGGGGGACTTGTGCCCTGGTGGGGGTCCAGGAGACAGTGGTCCCCTGGCAAGGGTTTAGGGGTATCGCCCCCGTAGCTAAAAATAGATGTAAAATTCCCTTGTAAAAGTGTAGTAATTTCTAGTCAATCTAGGTCGTTCATTAGGTGGATGATCTGATAGTAGAAGTTATGTTTAATTTAGGATTTTTAGCCCTAGAAGGCAACCCCTCATTATATATGAGGGAATTGTATTGTGTCTATGTATATCTATATTATGAGTGAGGAAGAGAGAGGAGATTGAGAGTCAAGATGATGTTATGACGGATCTATTGTAGGTTGTATCTCTTCAGTTTGCTGGATAATATAATAAAAGAAGGACTGGTTGTTTCTCCATGGACGTAGCCCAAACTGGGTGAACCACATATATATGTCTCTCTTGCTTTGCATTTTCTATGTTTATATTTCTGCAGTATTTTATGTGTTCCATTGCTCTGTAATATATAATTTTCTAACACTTGAATAAATGGACGTTTCGCATGAGCCAAGTCCAATATCTAGGTTACATCATTAATGAGCAAGGTGTGCATGTGGATCTAAGTCATTCAGGATTTGCTAGCCTCGACTACTCTAAGAGAGCTTCAGAACCCTTTGGGACTTGCCAATTCTTTTCATAGGTTCATGCTGGGGTTCTCTCATATCACTTGGCCTTTGAGTCATCTTACCAAGGACGAAGTGAAAGTAGAGATTTTTTGTTCTGAGTCCCAAGAGAAGGTGTTCATTGAGCTCAATTATCACCTTTTCTATGCACTAGTACAAACATTTCCAAACCTATAAAATCCATTTGAAATTAAGACAAATGCTTCTGACTATGATATTATGGTATTTCTCACCCAATAAGGATATCTAGTGGCCTATCATAGTGAGACACTTTATGATAAAATTAAAAAATACCCCACCTACATAAAGAGATGTATTATATCGTGTAGGATTCTTGAAAATGGAAACATTACATTATGGGGAAGGATATTGTCATCCACACGAATCATCGACCTCTTCAAATTATACAGACACAAGTGAAGTTGTAGAACAATCACCGTAAAAATTGGTCAAAATATTTTCAAAAAATTCCATTTAAAAATTAAATACAAGAAGAGAAACACCAATCATGTTGCAGATTGCCTCAGTCGGCCCCAAATTGCAACACTGACCACTACTATAAAATCTTATGGCCATGAGACCTCTGGATGACCACAAGTATAGAAAAATGATTCAATGTTTGCCACCATAAACTAGATGCTAGTGGACTGCAATAAAGTTCTCAAATTCCACTTGTAGGATGCATTATTATGGTACTTGGGCCATCTTTGTGTTCCTTCAAGTGAGCATGCCAAGCTAATTTGGGGAGGTACACTACAAGTGGGTCTCATAACACTTTGGCTTGGAGAAAACTATTAAATTATTAAATAAGTATTTTTATTGGCCAAAACTCTAACAAGATGCTAGAAAATGTATCAGATCCTACACCGCATGTGCCATCGTCAAGCCAACCACCTAAAAAAGGGCATGTATGCCCATTTTTCTACTCACATCCAACCTTGGGAATCCATCTCCATGGACTATCTATCTGGACTCCCTTCTACCAAGCATGGTAATGACTATGTATTTGTGGTCGTGGAAATTTTTTCTAAGATGGCTATATTAGTGACCTGCAAGAAGAGTATTATCACTGAGGACACTACGAAACTCTTATTTGGATGAGTATGGGTACATTTTAGGAACCTGAAGTCCATTATATAAAATAAATACAATATATTCTTGAGAACATTCTGGTATAGGACACCAAGCTCACCAGGCCAACTACATTCCATCCCCAAACTAATCGCCAGACGAGGTTGTGAAAATGATGATCGTGCACATACGACGCATGTACAACTCCAAGCATCCATGCACATGAGATGAGAGGCTTCCCTATGTGAAGCACAAATACGATAGGTCTCTCCATAACTTAACATGTCATTTCATGTGGGTCTTGGATTTCAACCATTGTGTCTGATTGATGTTGGCATGCCTCTCATGACTACATAGGTATAATTTGTGCATGTATAATTGAGGTTGATTAAGAAACTAGGTATATCAAACACATCCAACACATCGAGAAGAAGATTGAAGACATAATGGATAAATCAAATATTAAGCATAAACAATGAAACGATCAACATCGGGTGTCACATTACTTTCAGGTAGGTAACAAAATTTGGTTGCATTTGTAGAAAGAACGCCTTTGGAGGGCCCATCAGAAGCTACAACCACTCTGATATGGATCTTACACCATCAACAAGGATATGGGAGACAATTATTTCAAGCTCAATATTCCCTCATTCCTTGGCTAGCACCGAGTGTTCAATGTGTACCACCTGTGGTCATACGTTCCACCATTGTTGGACACCTTGGAAATTGTTGACTAGCTAACACCAACAAAACTCAACATAGATTGCATAGAATAGGCCACAAGTAATTAGATCATGGCCAAAAATATCATCAAAACTCTACAAAAATGGATTCAACTATAATTTTTGTTAAAGATGGTGAACTCTTGCACTAGGATAAGTGTCTCACCAAGGACCAAGTTCTGTGTAACTTTCCCCATTTCATAGAGGCACTCAACACAATCGGGACATTGCTTCCTAAGGGATGGGTTCCTAAGGGATGGGACTGATCTAGGTGGATATTGGTGGCTACCCTCCTATTCCATTTGAAACCCCAACAATGTTTCTTTCTGTTTTCTTAATTGTAGCACAATTTACTATTTTTGAATTTTTTGGGTCTTGAACTTTCAGAGCCGTTTTGAGGCACTAAAAAATGTTTTTTTCGATATATAGGCCATTCAAAGGTCTTATTTATTAGATATATATTTCTAATGAGGTATCATATGCGTAAAACAAAGATTATATGTCAAATATATGAACCTAGGAAGTTGATGTACCAACTAACCCCAATAGGTTCCACATTCTTTTGCTGCTTCATCTCCTAGGGTTAGGATTTTACATGTTTATGGTTTTTCCTTTATTTATAAATGATTAAAAGGCCTAGCAGACTCATTCTAGCACATTTTAGAGGAATTCTTCCATCACATATCTTCTCATAAATAAGCTACCATCGCCAGCTAGATTATTTCCATTATGCATGTTAACAGTTCTCAGTATTTTGTTATTAAAGAATTTAAGTTCACCATTATCTATAGCTCTATGATTCTATTTAAATATGTATTTCATTTTGTTCCTACATAAATTTGGGTTGCTTATGTTGTGGTCTAATATCTTACACCCTTATGTGTTAGCTCTATATATCTAAGTATTATGACGTTGGTTTTATAGCTCCCGGCTCCATCATGCCATGTCCAGTTCTATTGTTATCCTAAAATGACCCAGGGAATGAACTTATTTTCAAGCAACTATGGTGTGAATGGTTATGTCTTTCAACTCTATCAAGTGTGGGACCACCCACTATGCCATCTCTCTTGAGCTTTGCTATTTTCTTCACCATGTCAGCACTTTGTTAACACGAGAAATCATCCACGAAGAGGGGCCCCTCATGAAAACTTCAAGAACATACCACATCACTTGCCACCTTAACTATCAAATTCCATGTCATTATTGACATTGTCACTGCCATGTGGTGGCCTTTAATTGGTTCCATGTATCCCCTATAAATGGGCCACTTGAAACCGCTAAATCAACATTCCATGTGTCACATTCATGAGAATCCATGTCATCATTGCGTTAATGCCATTTCTTATCTAGCTACCACATAATCATAGACAACTAGTTTTATTACACTAGCTATCACTATTTTCAAGTCATCGAGTGTGGAGGTAGAGGCTCGAGAGACCTTTTATTTTTCATTATCTTCCCTTATTTAATTAAAAGTTTTAGGGTATGAAATGTGCATTATATTCCATTTTTGGGTAGAATCTTTCTCTCCCAAAGTCTATCTGGTGGCTCACACCTTTCCAACACATTATTTATACATCAACAATCATTCTCCTAGGGTATGGAATGAGTATTAATGTTAGCTATTGGAGCCATTCTCATCTCCTTGCTTCGCTACCCATAACAAAATCCAATTTAGGTAATCCAATGATGTCGTCTAGGGTGATACATGAAAATTCACATCTATTGATGGTAAAATTACGATCCCTTGGCTTCGTCAACAAAATTATCCTCGAGACAAGGCTTCTAGGGAATGAACACGAATTACCCCAGTAATTGATGGAAAAGGTTTTGGCCTCCATCTACCACACTACTACCCATATTTCACCTTCCACAATCTTATCTTCCCTATTGTATAAATTGTTGGCATTATGATTCATATGTTGTACTTGATGGCAACCCATTCATCTCAGATGATAAATTATAGTGCAGCAACGTTATTTTCTGGTTCACGGACTTTCACACAGAGAAAAGTTCATGCACTTTCATGCTGAGAAAAGTTCCTTTCATGCACCGAAAAGTTCACGCACTTTCATGCAGAGAAAAGTTCCTTTCATGTAGAGAAACGTTCATGCACTTTCATGCAGAGAAAAGTTCCTTTCATGCAGAGAAAAGTTCATGCACTTTCATGCAGAGAAACGTTCACGCACTTTCATGCAGAGAAAAGCGCACGCACATGGGAAATCTTATGGTTGGTTTATGGTATTAGTTCGAAAATTTTTGATCCTATGTTTTTGGTTCATGGTATTTAGTCCTTGGTATTTGAATGTATGGTTTTGGGCCATGGTATCTGGTCATAAGTGTTGATCCCAGGTATTGGGTCCATGGTATTGAATTGTTATGGTTTTTGGTCTTTGGTATTGTGAAAGGCCTAAGGCTATAAAAGAGGAAGGAGATCATTTGGCAAGGCATCTTCTGAATTATTGAATATCTGATAAAGTGTTAGATCTGGAATACTGTGATTGGGTTAGGGAGAAGATCTGGATCTGAATGAAGAAGGAACCTGAGTGCAAGGAGAAGGATAAGTTCTATTGATGGGTAAAATTTTAAGGCTGGAATAGTGGTATCTCTATATGATTTTGATCTGTGATATGTGGCGCATGCTTGATCTATAAATCTGATAATCTGGGTTAACTAATATCTGAATGTTTGAAAGAATGAATTTATAGATGTGTACGCAGGTTCAGTGAAGCGAAGGCGCGTATACACGTTGTTCTTGTAAGGGAAAGTCACGTATACTCAGGTGGGTATTGAGACAGAAGCGTATGCACACAGATTTCTAAATAGTGAAGTAGCGTACATCTCTTGATTTATGTTCTAGATAATTTTGTTTATTTCTATAGTGTTCTTGGTTCAGAAGTGGGGTGTGATTACTATTATTATGATCTGGGTACAGTCGTAAGAGAAGTGCTTATTTTGATTCAGTTTTGATTGGTGAAAAGGTGACTTGTTGATGCAGAAATTTGTGATGTTTGATTGATGTTATTTGTGGATCTAGTCCAAAAATTTATGAAACGTGGTCCCTGGAAGGAAGAGAAGGTTGTAGTCTTCTGCAGGTAGCAGCCTGCGTACTGGTATCTCAACTAGTACAAGAACTAAGCGGGTTGTAGCTTCCTTCCAGGAGAAGCTGGAAAACGAGAGAGGGTTGTAGCTCTCTGCAGGTAGTAGCCTGCATACTGTTAAAGGACTGAACCACTACAGAATCATTGTAAAAATAAGTTTCTAATTGAAAATATAGAGACATATTGCAGCAGGTAGTTTTCACCCACATTGGGTTTCCACCTTATATCTTGCTTTCTTGTGTGTGATTGTCTTCTGCTCTATTTTTATGTTCCTGGTTACTGTTTATATGATCCTGATGCACAGATTAATGTTCAACATCTTTAGAATATTTTAAATTATAAGTCTGTATGGTATACGTAGGTTTCCTTATCTGTAGTTGCATATATACGCAATTTTCTCTAACTAAAGTAGCTTATATGTTCTGGGTTTGAAAAAGAAAATAATTGAATAGATAAGACTGATTCAGCCCCCCTCTCAGTGTTATTTCCAACAATTGGTATCAGAGTGGGTCCTTCAGACGAAGCCTAATTGCTTGAAGGAAGATCTATCATCATGAGCAACTACGATAGAGAAGCACCAATCAGGCCACCAATTTTTTATGGGACCAACTTCGTCTATTGGAAGGTAATAGTTATAGCCTATCTTCAATCTCTTGGTACAGAAGTCTGGTATATCATAGATACAGGGTACACTTTTCCATCAGCAACTCCTACAGAACCGGCTGAGAAGAAGCAGTTTGAAACTAATGCAAAGGCTGTCAGTACTCTATTAGGATGTCTATCTCAATCAAAATTCATCAAGGATATGCAGTATAAAACCACAAAAGAAATATGGGACAAGATCATTCTGAGCTATTAAGGAGATGAACAGGTAAAAAGAACAAAACTTCATATGCTTAGAATTCAATATGAAAATCTCAAAATGTACAATGATGAAAGTGTGGCTAACTATTTCCTACGCATAGATGAGATTGTTAGTTGTATGAAAATTTTGGGTGAAGAAATAAAAGAGGCTGTTGTGGTTGAAAATGTTCTGAGATCTTTGTCTTCTAAGTTTGAATCAAAAGTTTCTACACTAGAAGAAAAGGAGAATCTACAGAAAATTACCATGTCATAACTACACGGAATTCTAACCGCTTATGAAGTGAGGAAAGGGGGACCATTAGACAAAAGAGAAGCCACATTCAAGGCCTCAGGAAAAGGAGATTCTTATGACTCAAGGCATATGTCAGAAGAAGAGGAAGAATCAAATTTTATCAAGAACCTTCAACGGGGTGCTAGAAGATTTAGAGGTAAGTTACCTTTCAAATGTTTTGCTTGTGGAAGAGTCGATCACTATGTTGCGAAGTGTCCTCATAAAGGTAAGGAACCTGTTAGATGGAACAAGAAACCGAATGTAAATAAGAAAAGCTATTACACTCATGAAGACATTGATGGATTTTAAAATAGTGATGAAGATGAAGAAGGTAATAATTATAGACTTTTAATGGCTTTTGAAGATGATGATTTCATGCATGCTATAGATGAAGAAGGTGTTTATGAAGAGATTCCTAAACTCAAAATTTGTTTAGAAGAGGAAAATATGATTATTGATACTCTGCAATTCCAATTGGCTGAAAGTGAAAAACATCATGAAAAGTTAGAATGTGAAATAGTGGGAGTTAGAAAAGAGATTGAGAAAACTAAAGCTATTAATCTTAGATTTGTTAAAGGATCTGAAACATTAGATGAGATTATAAAAGTACAACGTTCTCCACTAATCAAGAAAGGTTTGGGATATAATGAAGAAGCATCTCAAGCATAGAAGCCACCCACCTCCAAAAGTTATATTGATGCAGCAAGGAGAAGTGAACAAATTGACAATCAACAGCAAAGGCACAATGCTACTCACCAGGTAAATCAGGGACATTTTTCTTTAAGAATGAGCAGAGATCACCAAGTAAATCAGGGGCAATCTGCTTCAAGGATAAACAGAAGCTACAATAGACCACACGTAAATCATTCTCAATTTGCCTCAAGAATGAATGTCAATGAAAAATACAAACATTCGGGCTGCAGGGTTGATAATCATAGGAATTTATTTAATGGCCAATGTTTCTCTTGTCACAACTTTGGACACAAAGTAGCTCCGTGTGTTACCTACAAAAATATCATGACTAGAGAAACTAAAAAACAGAGGAGTATGACTGGGATCATGAGAAGGACCTACAATAACTTTTCTGCTCTTGAAAATGAAATAAAATGTTCTATTTGTAATAATTTTGGTCATGAAGATTCTGAGTGCAGGAGCACGTTTCGGCACGCAACTCAGAAGGAGCAAGCCTAAAATATGAAAACATGGAGAATGAAAGAACCACAACCAGAAGGATGTGGTATAGCCTTATATGTAGAAGGGCAGGAAAATCAATGGTACATCGACAATGGATGTTCAAAACATATGACAGGTGATAAGAAAAACTTCAGCCATATAGTGCCTCGGACAAGGAGAAGAAGGTCTCATTTGGAAATGACACCCCTGCACTCATAAAAGGTAAAGTTTCTGTTCTTTTAAAAGAAAAGGTCAAAGCAGGAAATGTTATGTATGTTCATGGCTTAAAGCATAATCTATTGATTGTTAGTCAGATGTGTGATCAAGGAATAGAGTTACTATTTCGATCAAATGGATGTAGTGTTCATGATCTTGATACAGGATAAACTGCGATCAAAGGCATAAGAACTCCAAATAATTTATACATATTCAAAGAAGGACAACAATAATGCTATCTGAGAAAGAATGATGAACACTGGCTATGGCATTGGAGGTTGGGGCATCTAAGCTTCTCACAGATAAGGAAAGCATGCAAATACCAGGCAGTTCATGGTCTTGCAGACATCAAAATTCCAGAGAATACAATACGAAAATCATGTCAGTTTGGTAAGCAAACCAAAACTAGCTTCCCTGAGAAGGAAGGATTAGCTAGCAGACCACTTGAGCTTGTCCATACTGATGTATGTTGACCATCTAGGAAAAGGTTGCCTCGGGGAGAAGAATACTTTATATTATTCATTGACGACTATTCAAGGATGGTTTGGATAGGACTGATGAAGCATAAAGATGAAGCCTTCGAAAAATTAAAATCCTTCAAATCTTTGGTTGAAAATGAATCAGATCGTAAAATTAAATGCCTCAGGTCTCATAGAGATGGGGAGTTTACCTCAAATGAACTTTTCGATTTTTGTGAAGGACATAGAATAAGAAGAGAATTCTCTACAGCCAAGACTCCTTAGCAAAATGGAGTAGTTGAAAGGATGAACAGAATGGTTCAACAAATGGCTCGTGCTATGCTTGATGAGTCTGGAACTCCCGCAAATTTCTGGGGTGAAGCTGCATTTATTGTAGTTTTTATTCTCAACAAAACAAATATCTGGGGGAACAACACTCAAACCCCTCATGAGCTCTAGTATGGTGAGACTCCTTCGGTAAAATATTTCAAAATTTTTGGAAGAAAATGTTATATCAAAAATATTGATGAACATCTTGGCAAGTTTGAACCTAGAGCAGATGAAGGCACTCTCCTTGGTTACTCTCCCCACAGCAAAGCATACAAGTGTTATAATAAAAGGCTTTGAAAATTTGTTGAAAGTATTGACGTAGTGGTTGATGAAGAAGAAAACACTCCTAAGAAGGTAAGATTTGAAGGTTTCAAAGATGATGAGGACTATCCATCAACATCAAATCAGATTCATGATGAAGAAGAAACCTATGAAGAAGAAGCCCATGAGGAGCCTGAAGAACAAATAATGATAGAAGAAAATACTCCATCCAAGTACGTTCAGAAGAATCATCTAGAATCTCAAATTTTGGGGCAAAAAGAGGTAGGAATACAAACAAGAAGAACAACTGCAGAAGCTTCAAGTTATTTGGCATTACTTTCCTCCACTGAACCACAAAATGTAAGAGAGGCATGCAAAGATGAATGCTGGGTCAAGGCAATGGATAAAGAACTTGAGCAGATCGAAAAGAATAACACTTGGTAGTTGGTTCCTAGATCAAAAGATAAGAATGTCATAGGGACAAAATGGATCTTCAAAAACAAATTGAATGAAAATGGGGAAGTGATTAGAAATAAGGCCAGACTTGTTTGTAAAGGGTATGCTCACCAAGAAGGAATAGACTTTTAAGAAACTTTTGCTCCCGTTGCTAGACTTGAGGCCATCAGAATGTTCCTTGCTCTCTCTATCTTTCAGAAACTCAAAGTATTTCAAATGGATGTGAAATCTGCCTTTCTGAATGGAGACTTAGAAGAAGAAGTGTACATTGAGCAACCAGATGGATTCATTCTTGGAAATGATCAAGAACTTCTATGCAAACTTAAGAAAGCTCTCTATGGTCTTAAACAGGCTCCAAGGGCTTGGTATTATCGTTTGGACAAATAATTTCATCAACAAGGTTTTTCAAAAGGATCAACGGATAACAATCTTTATATAAAAATTGAAAATGACAAATTGCTAATACTTGTTGTGTATGTTGATGATATCATATTTGGCAGTAATGAAGAAGCTATGAGTCAAAATTTTGCCTTGGTGATGCAGAAAGAATTCGAAATGTCATTGATTGGAGAGTTGACATATTTTCTTGGTTTACAAATCTAACAAAATGAAGGTGATATCTTTTTATTTAAAACTAATTACCTCAAGCAGATCTTGAAGAAATATGGGATGGAGGATTCGAAACCTATATGTACACTGATGGTGACAGGATGTAGACTCAGCGCAAATGATGACTCGGCAGCAGTGCATCAACCAAGTTGTAGATCTATGATTGGTAGTGTTCTCTATCTAACAAGAACCCGACCAGACATCATGCATGCAGTGGGAATAGTTGGATTTTAGGAAAATCCAAAGGAAACTCATCTTGAGGCAGTAAAGAGAATTTTAAAGTATCTTCAAGGAACTCAAAACTATGGTCTATGGTATCCTAGAGATACAGATCTCACTCTTCATGCTTATACAGATGCAGATTGGGCTGGAAGCGTGGATGACAGAAAAAGAACTAGTGTTGGTGCATTCTTTATGCGTTCCAGATTAGTATCTTGGTTCATCAAGAAACATAGTTCGATTGCTTTATCTACAGCTAAAGCAGAATATGTGCCTACTGCATCTTGTTGCACACAACTCCTTTGGATGATGCAAACTTTTCAGGATTTTCAAGTCACTTGTACTCCACCTATCTCCATCTTATGTGATAATACAAGTGGAATCATCATTTCAAAGAACCCAGTCATGCATTCAAAGACCAAGAACATACCAATCAACTAACGTTTTCTCTGGGAACAAGTGCTGGAACAAAAGGTCAAATTTGAGTATGTTCCCTCCAAGGAACAAGTTGCTAATATACTCACCAAACCATTGCCCAGGGAGACATTTGAATACCTCAGACAGAAGTTGGGGGGTTTCGATGCATCATCCTGCTATTGAATCTTGTTTGTTGTACGTAGGTGGATACACGTACATTTGCCGGTCTATGTGGGTCAAATGGGTCTATCAGAAATCATCTGGCACAGGTTCAAGGGGAGCATATATTCTTCTAAGGATGCATTGTTGGCATTATCTTAGAAGTCCTTGGTTTGATTTCTCAAGAGTTTTATGGTGAGGTAGATTAATGTGTGTTGGTCTGAAGGTTGATTCTAGTGATAGTTGTTCTTGTCTCTATGTCATGTACTTCTTTTCATATCAAGGTCATGTAACGACCTATTTTGGCTTCTCCATTATGCCTGGGATGAATGACTTTTGTCTATCTTGTGTATTCCCACATGGATGGGAGATGGATGTATGTATGAGTCTTGATGATAGGAAGGTTACTTTTAATGTATGGATTCATGTTCTTTCTTGTAGAACACCTTTTTGCAGACAACATTTCAACACAGAGCATATACAAAGGGGTAGCTTGTTCAGAGTTTTTAGCAGGTACTCAGGGGGAGTATGGTAGTCCACCCCTTTGCCCTTGATGTCAAAGGGGGAGAGTGATTGGTTGTTGTTGCCATCAAGTCCAAAGGGGGAGATTGTTGGCATTATGATTCATATGTTGTACTTGATGGCAACCCACTCATCTCAAATGATAAATTATAGTGCAACAAAGTTATTTTCTGGTTCACGGACTTTCACGCACCGAAAATTTCACGCACTTACATGCAGAGAAAAGTTCACGCACTTTCATGCAGAGAAAAGTTCATGCACTTTCATGCAGAAAATAGCGCATGCACATGGGAAATCTTATGGTTGGTTCATGGTATTATTCCAACAATTTTTGATCCTATGGTTTTGGTCCATGGTATTTGAACCTATGGTTTTGGGCCATGGTATCTCATCATAAGTGTTGATCCCAAGTATTAGGTCCATGGTATTGAATTGTTATGGTTTTTGGTCCGTGGTATTGTGAAAGGCCTAAGGCTATAAAAGAGGAAGGAGATCATTGGCAGGCATTTCTGAATTATGAATATCTGATAAGTGCTAGTCTAGATACATATGAATTGGGTTAGGGTGTAGATCTGGGTCTGAATGAAGAAGGAACCTAAGCGCAAGGAGAAGGATATGTTCTATTGATGGGTCAAAATCTCTAAGGCTAGAATAAGTGGTATCTCTTATATGATTTTGGATCTGTGATATGTGGGCGCACGCTTGATCTATTAAATCTGATAATCTGGGCACTATATTCTGATGTTTGAAGAAATGAATATATATATACAGTATATATTATATATACCATTATATATATATATATATATACATACATATTATATATATATTATATATAATAATATACTTATAATATATATATATGCATATATATTATATATATATTTCTATATATCATTATAATATATATATATATATATATATTATACGTAGGTTCAAGTGAAGCGAAGGCACGTATACATGTTGTTCTTGTAAGGGAAAGTCGCATATACGCAGGTCGATATTGACACAGAAGCATATGCACACAGATTTCTAAATAGTGAAGTAGTGTACATCTCTTGATTTATGTTCTAGCTGCTTCTATTTATTGCTACAGTGTTCTGGGTTCAAAAGTGGGGTGTGATTACTATTATTATGATTTGGGTACACTAGTCAGAGAAGTGTTTATTTTGATTCAGTTTTGATTGGTGAAAAGGTGATTGGTTGATGCAGAAATTTGTGATGTTTGATTGATGTTATTTTTGGATCCAGTTTGAAAATTTATGAAACATGGTCCCTAGAAGGAAGAGAAGGTTGTAGTCTTCTATAGGTAGCAGTCTGTGTTCTAGTATCTCAACTAGTACAAGAACTAAGGGGGTTGCAGCTCCCTTCCAGGAGAAGCTGGAAAACAAGAGAGGGTTGTAGCTCTCTACAGGTAGGAGCCTGTGTACTGGTAAAGGACTGCACCAATACAAAATCATTGAAGAAAGAAGTTTCTAATTGAAAAGATAGAGACATATTGCAGCAGGTAGTTTTCACCCACATTAGGTTTCCACCTTATATCTTGTGTTCTTGTGTGTGATTGTATTCTGCTCTATTTTTCTGTTCCTGGTTACTGTTTATATGATCATGATGCATAGATTAATGTTCAACATCTGTAGAATATTTTCAATTATAAGTATGTATGGTATACGCAGGTTTCCTTATCTATAGTTGCATATATACGCGGTTTTCTTTAACTGAAGTAGCGTATATGTTCTGGGTTTGAAATAGAAAATAATTGACTAGATAATACTGATTCACCCCCCCTCTTAGTATTATTTCCAATAGAAATTAACAGGAAATTGATTGAAACAAGTCCATCCCGTGGCTAATTTTTAGTCTACGGAACCTTGAGGTCCTAAAACTGTACTAAAATTCAACTAGTCATAACTCCTCAATTCTTAGGAGCTTTTTTGGTTGTCTTATATTGTTAGAGAGGTATCTCTAAGCACTATCCAACCATGAAATCTACAATATAATTCATAATCATTTACTAGGGAATAAATTCCTTCAAAGCATTGTTCGTAAGAACACACATCCAACAATGATAGTAGTTAATGTTTTTAATCTTTATCACTTAATTTTTTTTGTGATGGTTATCGAATAATGACTGCACATACCAAAACACTCGCCCTGATTGCGATCCCCCATACAAGGCTGACACAACAATACCAACCATATCCCTTGATATTATCAACACATCCATACATCAAAGTTGACATTAATTCATTGAATTCGACATCAATGCCAGCATCCTCCCCTTAAAGTTCTTCAATGTTTGATTGTAATGGAGCAATAGACTAGATTTCTTGACAATGAAATGCTCCTTTAGTCACCCCTCTCTTATCCTTTATCAATTTTTCCGATTGTGCGGATGATGTCAAAGGTTACCTTCTCACCTTTAGGTAATCTATATCTAATCTTGACATTAGATAATGTGCTAAAGGAGGAAATTCACGAGTCAATTTATCTGATAGTATCAAAATATTAAACTCTTTCAGGAGGGCTTGTATAAGCAACTCATCAAAAATGAATTCTCTACCTGACTTGCGTATATAATTATGTTTCTTCTAGAAATTGGCCAATGCTTCCCCATATTTATTTTGTGATTTTATCCAATTATCTTGTGTCATGATTAAGAAATACAAAACATAGTGTGTAATTATATTCTTCTTTAAATTAATTTATTTCAACTCCAACCTATGCTATTCTGATTTTCCTAAGCTTAATTTCCCAATTCTTTTCTATTATTCCTATTATAGTGTGGATGGTTTTCTTCCCTCTATGTCATCCCAAAAAATTCATGAATATATTCATCATTAGATTTAAGTCATTGCATGATTGAGTTCAATTTTGAAAGATCACATTCAATTTCTAGCAATACTTTCTTATATCTAATAGGTAATTTTATATTGAAATAAAGTCTTAGTGGAATACAGTGATTTCTAGTTGAATGCCATTAATTTTATCTATGATAGAATCCTAAATTTATTCTTTGGACTTCATCGAAGTCTTCTTTGCCACAAATTTTGAAATTAATATGTTTTGTAGTGAATGCAATTTAGATTCATCATTTCCTAACATGTGTTGATTCAATAATATTACTTTTTTTAGTTATAAAAGGTGGTTTTGTTCATCATTTATAGTTATTTTCCAAATTGTGTTTTTTGATTTATGTCTTTAAATTTGCAACATTTTTTTTTTATATACCAGGAATCAACAATTGCATTGGTCTCCTACTCGTACAATATGAGATCAAATTCCAATTGCTACCACTATAACATTGAGGTGCCAACATATACCCATTTCACAGGTGCAAGTGAATAAGGGGGATTTGAAGCTCTAACCTCCTCGCACATAACACTTCATTTTCATCCCCGTCACCAATTAAGCTGCCTCCTCGCAGCTCTCCAAAAATTTTAACCCTAAAAAAAAATTTAATTATTTTCGATGATTGATCAGATGAAACTTATGATGAGTCATGATTAAGTATATTTTACTTCAAGATAGAATTTGGGTTTGTCTTGTATTCAAATGTTTTCTCTTGATATCACTTTCCCCTTTTTTTAAATTCTTCCATTAAGTCAACATTTTATTGTTGGATACATCATATTTGAGAATTGATCTTTGCTCTATCATCAATCAATCCTTTAAATTACAAAGGCAGTTAATTTATTTCCTCATATGATGGAAGTAGCTCATTATAAAGTCAAAATTAGTTCCCTTATAAGCACACTTTAAACCATGTATTTCTTTTTCTCTGGAGTCTAATATCAATTTGGTGTTGTTCTCATTCCTAGGCATGTAAAAATAACGTTGATTTTATTTTATTAATCATTTAAATTGTTGGAGCTACTCTTGAAAATTATCTTTGTAGTTTTGAGTTGTGTATCCATCCTACTTAATAGCACCAGTAACATATTCACATTTGTAGTACACATAATTAGCACTTTTTCTGCCATTGCCTTTGTCTTCCTATGCCATTCCAAGATGTCAATTGCATTTACTTGATTAAGATAAGCATTAATGAAGTATTCCTAAGGGATGAAAATTCACTTTCCCCTTTTGTTTTTGGCTATATAACCAAAATAATAAATATATATTTATCAAAATTAGTCAAGGATAAGAACTTTTTCGCCATAATTTCCTTTGAGCTAGGCAGTAATATGACCACATTCTCTTCTTTGACTCAATGTTATTTCTATATTCTAATTATAGATAAACATAAGCCACTCCCTACCTTTAACTGAAATGTATGGGTGATTAAAAATGATATGATAAAGGTAGGTTTTTCAATTTTATTTGGTTGGATCTCACTTAGGAATCTATCAACCTATGTCAAAAGTTCATCTTGAACTTCATCCTATGATTCTTGTTCCAAGATGCCTACTTTCATTATTTTTCCACTTGGGTTTCTTCAAAGGTCATTGTGATAATTCCCTTTTTTAGAAGATTCCCTAATCACAATATTTAAAGAATCCATTTTAGTCATAGTTTCAATCATCCACTTGATTCCACTTGAAACAAGTAGGATTGATGAGCAAGAAGTGCCTGCCTTGAGTGCAAAACATATAAGGAAAGCATATGTTCAACTTAAACTGGCTAAGCTGCTTGATGACGTTGTGACATTGTGTATGAAAAACATATAAGGAAAGCATATATTTAGCTTAAACTGGCTAAGATGGTTGATTATGTTGTGACATTGTGTATGAAAAACATATAAGGAAAGCATATGTTCATCTTAAACTAGCTAAGTTGCTTGATGACACTGTGACATTGTGTATGCGGGTGATAGATGCAATGTTTTAAGTTTCTGATGTTTGAGATTCATTGTGCGACAAATTTTTACCCTCCACCTAGAGGAAGGCTTGTTATCTAAGCACATCATCCTCAACTCGTTCATATGCAAAATATACTCTGTTTAATTATGCTTTTTGATTGGAAGAGCACTTCTTCGATAATTGCAGTAGCCTTTCTCTAAATTTAAAAGGAAAATTCTCTATATTCAACTATATGTGAACATTTGCTCCAATAATTGTGCATTATCTGTTAGCTTTCCCGTTCGTATGAAAAATCTACTCTGTTTAATTAGGCTTTTTGATTGGAAGAGCACTTCTCCAATAGTTGCAACGACCCTTCTTTAAATTTAAAAGGAAAATTCTTTGTACTAAAATACCTGTGAAGATTTTTACAATAATTGTGCATTATCTATTAGCTTTCCCATGGAGTTGATTGATGTCAAGAAAAGCGCACTAATCAAATGCAATATAAACCTTGGAAAGTATTTTCTGTAGTTAATATTTGCAGTTTTAATTCACCATTTGACTATTCTATGTTTATCAAGAAATAGTTTACTAGTTATATCTCTCAATGGACCATAAAAGTTTTCATAAATTCCTTCACATCTCAATTGAATCTCTCATTAAAGAAACCATGATAAATGTCTACACAAAGATTCTTGAAAGAATAAATTCTGAATGAAAATTAGGAAAATATGAGGGGAAATATAAACAATTTTCTCCCAGCTGCCAAATGTAGAACATAGGACTTTTTCAAAGCCTTTGATCAAACACACTATTTTATCCTATAAAATAGTTTCTAGAAATGTATTTATGTGTAGCCAGAAACATACTAATTTCTTTAAATACTCTGAAACAAGATCCTTTGGCAGAAAGGGAAGTACTATTTGCAATATTCCAATATGGCCAAGAGTTAGAGGTCTTTTCATCTTAGAAGCAATATTTTTTGAGATGTCTTGAAGAATCAAAATATTTTTTGCATCTTCCCATAGACTGATAAATTCTTTGAGGCTTTTAGTTTCATGTTTTAGAGGAAAGAAAAATAAATTTTTCAGTTCTGTGTTTCAGAGGAAAGAAGAAATGAAAGAAACATTCCTTATAGTCATTTATCACTCGATCAAGTTTTGTTTCTTGCCTTAACCTAGTCGATCGAGTCAAGTGCTTCATATTTTTCAAATATTTGAAAACCTAATACATTTAGAAATATAGCTCTCTATCCAATTTTTCAACTTGTGGAAAACCTCTCTATCGAATGAAGAGTTCAATACTTTTCAGAGTTTCTAAAACTTGAAACCTTTTAAGTAAAATATAAGATAAGCTGGTCCTAGATAAAATAAGATAATTTTATTAATGTCCTCTAGAGCACATCTTATGAAATAAGCAAATAAATAGAATTTTGAATATCTCTTTGTGGTGGATGTAGATATCCCAAGCTAGAGTGAAAACATAGTTGCTTAACAAGCATGGAGTCACATTGGAGTGCAAACATAGATCCCTAATTTGGCTTCTAAATTTCTAAGTCCTTCAACAGATTCATGAATAGAATGACTCTACTTCTTAAACATAGCAACAACATATGTCTTAGCCAACCAATAGAAATCCATAGTATGGAACACCTTAGTATCTATGGACTTAAGATTCAAGAACCCTTTATCTTGCAACAAACCTTAGAACTCGGCCATAATTTGTTGAGTTGAGATATGTTGATGTCCTAGTCTAAGTTAGCCAAAGAACCAACTGTAGCATGAGTATAAGGTGAGGTATATTACTGGTAATTTTATGTAGCCATTCATGCAACCCTATCACCCTTTGTAACTAATATCATGGAGAGGCACTATAGAAAGTACATGCATCACATATCTTTCTTGGCTCAAGGGCTTTGTCACCCACCATAATAACAATAGTGAAAACATGATGCAGAAGTTAACTCGAGTGTTGGAAAGAAATATTGGAGAGGCTCGAGATGCATAAAGACCAATAGGTGCACAAAAAATAAGGGATGGCTCTTAATACTTGCAAAAAAAGAGCATAGATAAAGCCTTAAAGGAAAACAATAGGAAAAATCTGTCAACTAGCAATTGAAATGGAAAGAGTAGGTAAACCTTGAGGAAAATCATTGAAGAAATCAATCTAAAAGGAAAAAAAGGGGTCACATCCTCTTTGAATGAACAACCTTTGCCATTGTGGAGCTTTTTTTCCTTCTTTTCTCATCATCAAAGTCAACTTGAGTTGAAGGAGTTGACTTTTCTTATATGCAAGAGATGAGCTTTCTTATATGCAGATCTTGGAACCATTGCAGGGATTAGACAGTTCATTATTGAAACATCTAAGCGATCTTTACTACCACCTCTTATTCAAAACCACTTGACAATCAGATTGGAAACATGTTTTAATAGAATAAATTTTTAAACAATAATCATTTTGTCTGTTTGGGAGAGAGTAAACTAATAAATGAAATACATTTTTTGTAGAAAGGTTATCAAGAAATATTCCATATTAAAATACTATCTTAGACTAACTATACATCTAAAACATAGACAACACTCATTTGGTTTGAGCGACCATACAATGAAACTCAATTGGGATATACCATAAAATTTGGCACAAAGAAATCATAGTAGCAATAAGCTCAAGAATCCTAATTTGATCCCTAATAAACAGTCGAGACAATGTAGTGAATACCATTGAAATAAACAACACCAACTATATTGGTAAAGTGTTATCCATTGTATTTGAATGCAACATGTGTTTAAAATTGAGCCAACATAAAACTTACATTCCGTATTTTTAATCCATTCACAATAATTTCCTTTTAGACTCGCTGACAATCATTATAATATGAAGAGGATGATAAAATGATTGTTCTTATATGGTTCATTTTCCTGATAACTAGAACAATATTCATAATTTATATTTTTGATTTCAAAATCTCGAAATTTTTAACAAATCTAACAATTTTCAAAATCCCTCTAAAAAGAAAAATACTAATTAACAACTAGTATTCAAATCCGGTAAGCTTTAGATACTTTCTTCTTTTTCTAGGTTGTTTTTATTTTTTCCTAGTTTTACTAGTTTCTGTTGACTTTTCCATAACTACAAGTATCTAGTGTTTCTGTTTATTATTCTTCGATGACATAGAATTGAAAATGCTAGAATTTTTCGTCACTAAAAAGTAATATAGAAGTCAAGTACTTCATGACTTCTTCAAGAGTAGTTGAGTATCCCAAATGAATAGAAATCAATATTATTAGTCAAAAAGAGAAGCATGAATTAACCAATACTTCATTAACACGTTGAATTAGAATTCCAGAGAAATTCAAATTCTAAGGATACTTTTATCTAAGGTCTTCATTCAGTAGCCTTTGAGGTAGAAGGTCAGTAAATTAAAAAGTCTATTAATGCACATCAAACAACCAGTTTATGAAAGTAAACAAAATGTTCTAATGCAAGAGAAAAAAGGTTCTAATATAGTTTTTAGAAGAGAAGGAATTAATTAAGTGAGTTGAACCATACCCCACCCCAAAAACAAGAAATTCATGATGGACAATAGTAGAGATCACAAATGCACCTTGTGCTTTACTCATTGTAACCATCTTCCCTTGAGAAACAAAAACAACATGCCCCCATTTCTCTTGTTGATTCTTTGACCTTCTACCTGTGAGCACCATGATTAAGTGCCCACAGTGAGTTAGGAAGGCCATTCTACAATCCTCAACAGGATTATTATGAACCTGCCAAGTATAGAATTAGCACCATTGCACTTGAAATAAAGCTTAACATTGCCTTATATAACCAACAATCATGCAGTTTTGTAGACATGGGCATGTATTTGATTCTTTAGAAATTCTAGTTCATCCTAGGTTTCACTTTGTTCATTCAATGAAAATACCAAATCAGCAAGACACAAAATTTAAAGGTGGCAATTTTCAAAATTAAAAGCACAGTCTAGAATATGCATATAAGGGAAAACACCCCAATACAGAAATAAATGATAAACAACAATCTAGACTCTAGAAATAAAAGCAGTGACATAAACGATCAAACTAAAGCAATATTTTTTTTTGAAAATATAAATAATGATGCTACTAGAATCACTCAAAGTAACCCCTTATAGGCATGGAGCACAGATCCATGAGAAAATCCTGAGAATGCAAGTAAACCAATTGCTAAACTACTAAACTATTGCGTTGACTGCTAAATTATTGCATTGAGCTAGATAGAAGAGTTTGATTCCCCAAAATAATGTAGTTTCATCTGCAAAGCCACCAGGAGAGACATAAAACATGAATAGAGATATCTTCTATAGAATTTGATTCAAAATTGATAAATTAACCAACAGTAGCAGTCTCTTTGAGAAACC
The DNA here is from genome assembly GCA_000404065.3 of Pinus taeda. Taxonomy (NCBI): domain Eukaryota; kingdom Viridiplantae; phylum Streptophyta; class Pinopsida; order Pinales; family Pinaceae; genus Pinus; species Pinus taeda. The sequence goes on from APFE030984815.1 coordinate 189,328, forward strand.
ATAACAATCATTCATATCATCTAATTGAAGATCCCAATGAACACTTCAACAAGTTGGTTATCATCATACAGAGCCCCTAAGTGCTAATTATAACAAAATACATGAGCAAACAAATTTGGTGAGATTCAAGCCAGGTTTTAAAGCCATTATTGAAACAAATCAGTCACTAAAAACTATATGTAGAGATGCATCTCATGAATTTTCCCTACTTGAAGGAAAGGTTATTTTGTTGTAATGATGGCTAGGAGGGTACTCTTTGAAGGGTTGTCAATTGCATCTTGTAAGCTTGTTCTGCATCCTTTTTTGGTGAAAATCACAGTAGTTAGTAAAAAATCAAGAATTTCCAAGCGATAATTTTTTTTTGCTTGTTTAGGTTGAGGTACAAGAAATTTTGGGCATCAGCTGCAAGTTCGTCTTGAACAGAAACTATTACAGATACTGCTCTAGCAACATATTTGTTGTTAGTTATGGTCTTTGGAGTAGGGGTTGACATATGGATTCTAGGTATAATCTTCTTGAGGTTTCTGAGACACCCAAGTACATCAATAGTGTAAAAAGATTGTAAAAAAATGCCTAAATACAAAAAAATAACTACCAATGCATTGGACAAACAAGTTTATCAGCAGTAAAATCCTGACAAACATTAAAAACACTAGATATAATAACAACCTTGAGGGAACAACCAAAAATAATAAGCCACCCAACCAACTGAACACATACTTTCCTACATAATTGATGTTGCATTATTCAACTACAGAATCGATGTTGCGTTATTCAATTCGACTATTTTCCCTGAATACTATAGATTTTGGAGAGGGAAAAATGTAAATGTGTAAATTTTGGAGGGGTGGATGGTAACTGTGAACAACTTGTGCAAAATGTGGAGAAGAAGAATTGTCCCTGATAGTCCACGAAACCATTAAAGTGACTTTTAAACACAACATGTCGAATAATGTTTAAACACCAAGTCGTTAAATTGACTTTTAAACACAACGCATCAAATAATGATTGTTAAACAACGTGTGGAATAAAAAATAAATTAGGAATGATCATGATGGCCCTTCACATTTCACATGAGGGACACCTCTCCTAACTGCTGAGTCTCCATAACATAGCGTGTAAGCCTAAATTAGGGTCACCTGTCCTCACTGCTCGGTCTCCATAACATAGTGTGTAAGCCTCAAGGATGCCCATTAACATTGCATCATGCTAATTTGATCGCTCTGTAGTGTTTGTGTCAAATTGAAATGGTTTCTTAATTGGAGGATTCGTGAGAGCGAATTGTCCCAAGCATTATAGGATCCCCAATTTCCTAAAAAATAGAACCTCGTTGAACTACAGATGGAGAAAACCACATATAATCTGGATAATATCCTTGTGTTATGTTCCTTCCAAAGTCTTAATAAAATAGTGGGTTCATCAATAGCTTATTATCTCAGGCAGAACCCAAATATCAGAGCTATACACCCTTGCGTCAATTGAATAATAAATTGATCCATATAGTAATGAAAGAATAAGTTTGTGAGGAATGAGCTGATAGAGCTCAGATGGTTTCTAAAAGGATGATCTATTATCTGTACCTTTCTCTTTGAGCTATTGTTCTTATGATTGATGAAATAATAAACTTCGAGCTACCTACCCACTCAAACTGACAGTGTGGGAGTGGGCCAAGTTGAAGGAAGAGGACTGCCTTCAGCTTGACAAACCTCTTCCTTCGGTTAGCAATAGTAGGTGGTGAGTTTTCTTCTTGCTTTGATGTTGATGAGTAGGCTACAACTTCAAATAAGACTACTTCAAGGTTCAAAACTGAAGTTCCTTCTTTTGCATATGAAATCTCTGGGATTGAGCAAAGGAAAGATGGAATGGAATAGGATGTTAGCTTTTGAATAGGCTTTCTAAGACATTCTGAATGGAAGGTATGTCATCCAAATAACTCTTCTCCCTATATGGATTATAGATTGCTCTATGACCTGCATCTTACCATTAGAAAGCACATGTTTCTAAGCCCTGGTCATTTTTTATTAGTCCTATGCTACTATTTTTGCTTCCTTGGTTCGTTGTAATACACCTTATATTGCTTTGTTACCTTTTCCTCTACACTTGATCGCATAAGTTGAGTGAGTTTGCTTAAAGTGAGTGAGCTTTAGTGCCCCCTTACCATAGAGAATCCAGACTAGAGGGAAGTCCCCTTACCGAAGAGAAGTTCTTAGCACAAAGAACTCCTTACAAATAGGTGGAAGTGAAAAAACACAGAGTTATGAGGACCCTTGGTTTCCCTCCACTAGGCACTTGGAAAAACACAACACAAATATGATCTTCCTCTATTCTCTCCAGCTTTAGTTCCCTTCAGTTCAATTTCGTTTCCATAGACACCGGAATAAAATGTAGCAACACCACAGTAGACATAGCAACAACAGGTGGAAAATTTAGAGACTAAGAAGCAACAGGTGGAAAATTCAAAGACTAATAAAATCCAAGAGAAATCCCATCAGTCATAGCAGGAAGCATGTACTGTTTCCTATATAGACAATACCAATTCCCACAAAATGCAGCAGCAGCATAGTAGACATAGCAACAACAGGTGGAAAAGTTAGAGACTAAGTAGCAATAGGTGGAAACTTCAAAGACTAATAAAAGCCAAGACAAATCCCATCAGTCACTTAGTTCCATAGACACTAGAATAAAATGCAGCAATGCCACAGTAGACACAACAACAACAGGTGGAAAATTTAGAGACTAAGTAGCAATAGGTGGAAACTTCAAAGACTAATAAAAGTCAAGAGAAATCCCATTAGTCACAGCAGGAAGCATGTACTGATTCCCGTATAGAGAATAGCAATTCCCACATAAACAATACCTAAAAGCTGGCATTTTAAATAGGTAGACTAATGTTAGCATTAGTCAACAACTTTGAGAAATGAACAACATAAAGCCAAGGCAATATATGATTTTAGCCTTTCTGCCTAGGGATGAGGCCAAATAAGACGGTAAATCACTATGCACCTAAGAAATTTTATTATTCTCAATAAACTAGAACTAGAAAATAGGTCAACTAATGTTAATTTCATCGTTTTCGATTACTATAGTCCCATGTCGAGATGGAAGGGACTAATAAGATTGACTTCTACTATTATTCATTTTGATTTTATAGCTTCAAAATTTGTTTTATAATGACTAATATCATTCTTTTTAGTTGATTGTTCAATTGATTTTACCTACATATTGAGATTTTTTCTTTCTTATGTTATTGACATGTTCTTAATAGTAGAATTATTAAAATTCTAAAAGGTAGAAAGATCAATACTTTTTCTCAATTCAAAAATGATATTATGTGGATTATATTTCCAAGAAATTGTTTTTTGTAACTTTAAGGATAAAATATTTTCTTCCCAAATAACACAATTATTTCTACTCTTAATAATAAGAAAACAAATTTGAAATGGCACGAAAGGAATTCCCTTTTAGTTTTATAAATGAAATGTACCTCATCTACATCTAATCTTTGTCCAACCACCTCACAAGAAAATATATAACAGGAAATGAAATCTAGTATATTGAAGGGTTCTCCTTTCTATCCATGAATCCTAATTACAGCGTAATATTATAGGAATATTAGTTTCTTATCCTGATTTATTTACTTAATTATTGTTTTTTCTTATATTTCTCCAACATTCTATGATCAATTCGATGTTTTTGCTAATGTGTAAATTTTATTCAAGAAGATATTAGAAAAATCCATAAAATTTCCTCTAACGTACAAAACATGTGTCCATTTTGTCACACCATGTATATTTGTGTCCAACCCATTATTAGTAAAAATCTTAGAATGATTGAATAAGATTATATGCATTAGATAAGTCTAATATTTAATGATGAAAAGGTGGTGATAGTGCTTAGTTGAATTGTTTCTACGATGAAACTTGGGTAATCCAATGTTATACTCTTAGGATTTTTTAATTTCTTGAATGCATACCCACATTAATTTATCCATCTCTCTATTATCATTATACCCCAAGATAGTGAGATACAAAAATTTCAAAATCGTTTTCCTTTCGTTTACCCTTGAACTCATCCATTATTTTGAAATTTTGCTTGATGTTATCATAACAAATTTAAAATAAAAATTAATACCATTATTTCCTAAAAGATGTTGTAGAGTCCTCATAATTCATCTTTACATAGATGTTTATTTTCTTATGGAAAAGGGTCACTATGATCTGGAAAAATAATCTATAGATGTTGAATGATTTCCACCCTAATAGAGGTAATGACAATTTAACATTGAATAAAAAATGTTTAGGGTAATTAATCTTGAAAAGATCACTTATGATAATTTGATGTATAACAGCAAAATTTTGGAGGAAGCAACTTCATACAAATTTCATAGAATTCACCTTCATAAAAAACTTAATTGGAAAAATAGCATGAATAAAATGATAAATGGGGATGCAAGGCTTAATATTATGGGGTAAAAAACAATTGTAAATTAGTGAACCTTTGGCTAGGGGATACAACAAACTCATCTTTAATATTTTTTCATTCTTGTTATGTTATATGATTGTGAAGTTTTGGTTTCCAACATTTGTAATGACCCGTAGAGAAATATAGAGGAAATCCAAAAGTTATTTATAGCATATGATTTAAAGATAAAATGAAATGCACCCTGTATTATCCTCGTCATACAAGAAATTATTTGTCCCATTGAAAGCATGGTTATGATTAGGTACTTAATGTGTGAGAACAAGATAATAACACAAAAACAAGAAGATTCCTAATATTTATTAAAATTCTAATAAAAATGGCGTATAGGTAAAATGAGGTCAATAAAAAAATTCTAAGTCTTGGCTAAACCATTGTTGTATAGAGGAAGATGTCACTCTATAAAATAATGATAATATTTAAGATATTATTGCATGTAATTTTAAGGATAAATTGTGGTGCCACAAATAATAGTGGATAAATCTTAAAAATAATTATATAAGGATGTAATAGACCTTAATTTAAAAGATCAAAAGTATTTATTTTTTTAACAAGGGTAATAGTTGTGATGAAAAATCGTCCTTGCCTCTACTGCTATTTAATTGTGGAGAGTGAAAATTGACATAAAATATTGTTAATATATGAGCGGATCTTTGCATGTGTAGACCTTTTCACTCCACAAAGATTCATAGCTTTATAAAATCAGAGCTCTATGTAATTTCCCTCCCACACATACTCCACACTATGCACAGTAAAAACTCCACACAAGGAAATCTTTCAACATTAATTCCACCCTTGCCAAATAAAGTTCCTTATGCACCCCAATTTTCTCACACTCATCCCAGCTTGTGCATAGTAAAAGTTTCACACAATAAAACATAATAATATTCCTTGCTCTCCTAAACATACCCCATTATTTGTAAACATTAATACAATATATGATGTGGAAACTTGTAAAAATAATAGTCATGTTTAAATAGTGTGCATCATTGTGTTGCAAAAAGTATGTGCAATTATGCATTGTAAATAAGGAACATTATACCCATTATGAATCTATTAGCGTATTGCGTGGAAATATTTTAACAATAATTTTGTTTATGTTGAACAAATTTCTCTATGCACTCTTGTTCTCATGTACATATATTGTTCTACATAGTGTAAAAGATATGCACAATGAAATGTAATAATATTAATTCTAAATTTGTTCATAGTTAAACAAATTAAAGTTCCTTCTCCATCTCCATAAAAGGTTTTGTTATAAATAATACATAACTTTCTATTTCTTTTGATGGTGTATTTATATGATTTTTATTTGAATTGAAATTTTAGATACATTGTGCACATTATTTTGTCAAACCAAGGCCCGTAAGCTTGCAAGGAACTCTATGCAGTATACACAAGAAAGAGTATTTTCACCAAATCTCTAAATGATCTATGTTGCAAAAAATAAATCCTACTAGTAAAACACACTTGCATGAAATTAAAAGTAAATTAATCTATGAAAACAAGAAACTATGATGCTTTTGATACAAAACTAAGTGAGAGCTATGAGAGAGTTAGTCCTTTCCCACAAAAAATAGTGAATGGAACTCTTGGTCCTTAGGTTAGCTTGCAAATTAGTTTTTCTTCAAAAGTAGCGACTATTCTATGATATTTTATTCATGAAAACCACACAAATACAAGAAATAATATGCAAGAAGTAAAATTATGCAAAAAACAAAATATGCAATGGAATATAATGTTATACTGATCCATTTGGAGTGAGCTCATTTAGCCCAAGAACAAAGTTGAAATATATCCCATAATCCTAAACTAAAGAACTATACATATAAACTAGAAAATGGAGATATGAGAAAAGAAACTTGATATTATTCCATCATAAGTTGGACAATTTCTCTAAGATTCCTCTCCTTTCAAATGCAGATGGCATTCTCTTTTATACACAAACTTGCTTGAAACTAACAACCAACTTTAGGATAAGAGATTATCAAGTGTTTACAACAACTTGCTAAGTATAGATCCACTAGGGAATATCCTCAGATGGTTACAACAAATATCTAGCAACAGTTCCACTTGAGGATTTGAGATTCTGTTAGGTTGCTTAAATAGTAGTGTATTCCCATTATTTTTATTAGTGTATCCCCTATTGTTATTGTTGTGCCCATGTATCATCCATGTTGTTATTATTGTGCCCCATAGAATCTTGCTATTGTTATTGATGTGCCCTTACATTATTATTTTTATTTAGGCTTTGAATATATTATGACCACTTAGACTCCTATATATACCAAGGAGGTCTTATCATTTGAATAATCCAAGAATTTCTCATTTATTTAATCTAAAGGAGGTTTTCCCCCTCGAAGAGGATACTTTTTAAGTTGTTGATCTATCTTTTTTGTGAGCTAGCTGCATAACATCTAGTATCACAACTTTGCATTCTATGGTTTTTCGTTTTGTATTCTTCAAACATGTCATCTTTTCATTTTCACTATAGCATTTTTTATATCCTGGTAAATGTATTGTACAAATTTCAGATCCTGGTATGCTATATTTTCTTATATATGATCAGGGGAAGTTAGGGTTTTTATGAGCTCCAAAATTCCATCTTAGACAAACGATCTAGGGAAATGCGTCATAAGTTTCATTTCAGACATCAAATTTTAATTTTTCAAACTGTGTTTTAAAAGTACACAAATTTTAGTTTTTTATATAGCATTCTAGGGTGGAATGTTGAATCTGGGAAACATGGCATCCTGTACAACTTCTCTCTTCTGAACCATTCCATAATTACGTCATCATGGGAGATTTGACATCCTTATATTGAAGAATCTAATATTGGTCTAACTTGTGGCATTGGATAAAATATTCATAGGGATACCATAGGGTTGATTTTAAGACCTTGGAAATTTGAAATTATAAAGATATAATAATTGCACTATCGAGCTTAAAAAAAGCAAACAAAGGTGTGTATTTTTTAAATTTTGTCATAACTTTTGTTTTGAAAAATCGTTTTAAAGTGATTCAAAGGGAATATTGAAGCGTACATATAAATATTTGGTTCTAAATTCCTTCAAAACAAAATAACTCCACACCCATTAAGCCCTCATAAATCTCTACTATTGTCATCCAACCAACTCCTAGAAAAGATAGATTAACTGCTTAAAGATTATCCTCTTCGAGGGGGAAACCTCCTTTACATTACATAAACGAACAATTCTTGGATGATACAAATAGAAAGACCTCCTTCGTATATATAGGAGTCTAAAGGGTCACAAAATATTAAGAGCCTATATAACAGTAATAATGTAAGGGCACAACAATAACAATAGTGGGCTTCTATGGGGTACAAGAATAATAATATGTGGGTTACATGGGAACAAAAATAATAATAGGGTGGTACATTAGTATTATAGGGACCTAACATGCCCCTCTCCTTCAAAAATGTGTTGTCCTCAACACTTGAGTAGCTCTCAATTCTTTTGTATAAAATTATCATCCTCCCATTTGGAATCTTCAATGGGTAAGTTCTTCCACTTAATGAGATACTCTGAAATTGATCGATTATGTAGATTTCAAGTTCTTCTTTCCATGACTACTTCTGGCTCAATTATGATTTATCCTTCTTTGCCAAGTTCTAGAAACACTATTTGAATTGGAATCTTATCACCTATAACCTTCTCTAACCATGAAACATGGAAAATTGGGTGTACTCGGGAAGATGTAAGCAACTCCAATTTGTATTCCATCATATAAATCTTTTTCAATAGCTTTTAAGGATCGTAGTACTTGGGTGATAATATATTATCCTTCTTATCTTGCTTGAGAGACATTTTCTTGTATGGTTGTAGTCATAAAAATGCCCAATCATCTACCTGAAAACTTCTTTCTCCGTGATGTTGATCTACTTGTTCTTTCATTCGATTTTGCACCAGAGTGAGGTATCCTTTGAGAGTTGGAGAACATGTTTTTGATGCTTGATGTAATCTTCGACTTTTTGAACCTTAGAGTTTTCTCTTAAATATGATGTGATGTATGATGGATGATATCCATAAAATGCCATAAATGGGGTCATTTTTCCTACAGTTTGGAAGGAAGTGTTATACCACCATTCAGCTAGAGGTAACCACTTGACTGATTGTGTTTTTTATCATATACAAAGAAACGAAGATATCCTTCTAAACATTTGTTCACTATCTCAGTTTTCCCATTAGATTGACGATGATAAGATGAGTGATGAACTAATTCAGTACCAAGACAAGAAATAGCTCATCTAAAAATTTCCAGTGAAAATTGGTTCTCTCCTACTTACTCTAATCTTTCAATTTCCATGAAGGTTTTGGATTATTTCCATAAATGCAGTAGCAACAATATTGGCTTTAAAAGGATGAGATAATGCACAAAAGTGTGCATAGTTGGTAAGTTTGTCAGCTACCACTATGATGACACACTTTCCTTTGGACATGGGTAAACATGTGATAAAATCCATTGGTATCTCCTCCCAATGCTGACTTGGAATGGCTAAACGTTGTAACAGACCCACGGTCTTAATTGTATCAAGTTTATTTTGTTGGAAAGACAAACATTCTGCCACAAACATATGAATATCATATTTAAGGCCATCCCAAAAAACTTCCTTCTTGATCCTATGGTAAGTTTTTAAAAATCCTGAGTGCCCTCCTAAGGTTGAGGTAAGAAATTCCAAAAGAATATTTTGTTGAGTTGGGAATTACAAAGATATAAGTGATCTTTGTACCATAATGAATCAATTTTCTAGCTAAATGTATCAAATTACTAGGATTTTGCTGCAATTTTTGAATAAGTGACCACACTTCTTCATCATTTTTACATTCATCCCTAGCTTGAGTTATCCTCTTAGGTTTGATAGTACAAATGGCACAAAGCAACGCTTCCACATCCTCATCCTTTATTGATATTGCATCTGCAACAACATTTTGCTTCCTTTTTTTGTAGATGATTTGAAAGTCATAACCCAACATCTTTGTCACTCATTTTTTTTGCTCTTCTGAAGATAATATTTGTTCTAGCAAGTATTTAAGACTATCATGATCTGTTTTTACCTTGAAGTGTCTTCCCAATAGGTAAGGTCTCCATTCCGTTAGTGCATGTGGTATTTCTAACATTTCCTTCTCATAAATAGGTTTCTGTAAATACTTTCCTTTGATTGGACAACTTTCAAAAGAAATGGGCCTTCCTTCTTACATTGAAATAACATCAATTCCATTTCGTGAAGCAACACATTCCACAACAAAATTTTTTGTGAAGTCTGGCATAGCTAAGATGAGTGCTTGGTACATTGACTCTTTAAGATGTTCAAGACCTTTGTTGCTTTTGGAGTCGAATAAAATGCATCTTTCTTTAGTAATGACATTAGAGGTGCCATTATCTTCCCATGATTCTTAACAAATATGTGATAATACCTTGTCAACCTGAGAAATCCCTGAAGATGCTTTATGGTTGTGGAGGATTTTCCATTCCTTAATGGATTTAATTTTGTTAGGATCTACCTTAACACTCCCATGAGATACAATATGACCCAGATATTCCACTTCCTGTACTGCAAAGAAACATTTGGAGGTTTTTGCAGATAATTGTTTCTCCACCAGTAGTTTGAGCACAGTGTCAACATGTTGAACATGATCCTTCCAATACTTGTTATAAATTAGGATATCATCAGAAAATACTAACACAAATTTTCTAAGGAATGGTTTGAAAATGGAAATCATCGAACCTTGAAATGGGGAAGGTGCATTACTAAGGCCAAAAATCATGACCAAAAATTCATAATGACCCTCATGAGTTTTGAGTGATAATTTTGGAATGTCTTCAGTATTCATTCTAATTTCACGCTATCTTGAATGAAGATCCAGCTTGGTGCAGTAAATTTCTCCATGTAATTCATCCAATAATTCATCAATGGCAGGAATGGGAAATTTATCTTTAATATTGATTTTGTTGATCTCCCTATAATATGGACACATATGCTATGATCCATCCTTCTTGTCTACTAATACTACTGGAGAAAAGAAAAAAATTTGACTAGGTTGAATTATACTAGAATCTAGCATTTCTACAACCATACCTTCAATTTCACTCTTTTGTGCATAAGGATATATTAAGGCCTAGTGTTTGGAGGAACACTTCTCAAATAAATTTCATTGCATGAGCATGATCATGAATGTGTTGGAGGCCTTTGGGTTTCTCAAACACCTTGGAATGATTGTCCAAGGCTTTTTGGAGATCTAGAGAAATATATGATTTCATTGTTTGAACCCCTAGTGAGCATAATTGTGCAATTACACCACATTGTTGTTCCTTCTTCCATTAAAGATAATTATATTTCCTGGTTTTCTTGTGATACCCCTTAATTAACATTCCTTTCCTTCCAAAAACAAATTCAAGAAACATTCTTGAAAACTGAAAGCTATCATCCCCAAAGTTTGTAACCATTGGACTCATAGTACAACATCAACATCACCCATTGGAATGGAAAGATATGGAGTATAAAATAAATATTCCCCCATGGTTAGCTTGATATTATGGAACTTTCCAAATAGATTTCTAGTTCCTCAATTTTCAACCATCACTTGACACTTTCGTGTTGGATATAGGAAGCAATTTAATTCCTTGGCTATCTTACAATAAAAAAAAATTATGGTTACTACCCGAATCAACAAGCACTATTACCTTTTTCTTCTTGATATATCCTTCTATATTGAGTGTTTTAGGACTGGTAATTCTTGCTAATGCATTACAAGATATGGTCAGATTCATTTCTTCTTTCTCTAGGGTTGGTTCTTGGTGTCTATCCTCCTCTTTCTATGATTTTTGTTCTTTTTCTTCTTTCTCTTCACAACCTACATAGAATAATCTTTTCTCAGCACACTTATGACCTTTAGTATATTTTCTATCACAACTATAACAAAGCCCTTTTTCTCATTTTTCATCCAATTTTTGTGGTGTCAACCTTGTAGGTTGTGGAAAACTAGGAGCAACAACATTTCCATGAGTGATAGGATTCCTTGTTGCCATAATTTTTCTTTCAACTTTTCTTACCACTCTAAATGACTTCTCTAATGAATCAAGTTCCCAAAGGTGAACCTCATGTTGGATGTTATATTTTAAAGTCCCTATGAAGACATCAATTCTATTCTCCTTTGGAATATAGGTTACCCTAATATTCAATTTTTGGGATTCTTCAATGTGCTCCACCATTGAACCCTTTTGTTGATATTTTTCTTTTATTATTATATTTTATTTTTTTAAAACACCTAGTCTACCTCAGATGAGTTTTCACCCTAGATATCTACCATGGTCGCCTCAAGGAAGGTTTTCACGAGGGATATTCTTATCCTTTTCATTTTCCTCATCCTTGGGTTGCCTTATGAGGTTTTCAATACAAATATGGGACTTGAGCGCCTCATGGAGGTTTTCACCTGAATCCTTATTATTTTTTCCTTTTCCAGTGACTTGATGAGGGAGAAGCTGCAACTTGCTCCGCCATCATCACTGTCTTATTGATATTGTCAATGAACTCTTGTTTTGATAAATGCCTCTTATACATTTCCAATCGGTGTCCATTAACTAGCAATGGAATGGCTTCTTCATTAATAGTCCTAATTTGCATTGAACCATTATCATGGCATCTTTCCACCACATAAGGTCTGAGCCATCTTGTCCTTAGCTTACCCTTGAAGTATTAATACCTTGAATCATATAAAAATGTCCAGTCTCCCTCTTGAAATTGTTTCTCTTTAATATGTTTGTCATGCCAAATCTTCCTCTGAAGTTGAACTATATTTGTATGTAGGAGGGCCTGCATTCTGAATTCATCGAAGCCATTCAAATGTAACAATATTTCTTTCTATGCATGACTGAGATCCAAATCTAGTTGGGTTGCCATATTCAATGTGTTATATTCAAACTCAATGGAAAGTGAAGCTTTTTTCCAATAGACCATCTCATAGGGTGTAAAGCCAGTGGTGGTCTTCCATGTTGTATTAAAGGCCCGGGTGGCCTCAACTAGTGTCTTTGCCCAATCCTTCCTGCCACTACTCACTACCTTGGTTAAGATGTTCTCCAATTCCCCATTGGTCACCTCCACTTGCCCATTAGCTTGTGGATGATAATGAGTGGAGGTCCTATGCTTGATTTTGTGATGGCTGAGTAGTTCTTCAACCATGCTAGAGGTAAACTGGTTGCCTTGGTTTGTGACTAACTCTCTAGGGTAACCAAATTTGTAAACTATATTCTCCCTTAGGAACTTAGCCACCTTCTCTTTTGTTGCTTCTTTAATTTCCTTTTTTTCAACCCACTTAGTCAAATAATCAGTGCACACAATGATGTGTTGTTTTTGCTTTGAAGGAGGGTTGATAGGCCCAATGAAGTCCATGCCCCACTTGTAAAATGGCTTGAAAGTCACTTCAGGTTGCAAGGGCATTTCATCTCTTGGAGTAGCCTTTCCCATCCTATGGCACTGATCACATTGACTAATATAATTTTTCACCCCCTGATGAAGAGTAGGCGAATAATAACATGCTTGCACTACTTTGAAAGATGTTCTCTTTGCTGCAAAGCGGCCTCCACAAGGCCTATCATGACTAGTCAAAAGGATGCCAAAGTCTTCCTCTTCCCTTACACACCTTATTAAGATTTGATTTGGGCCACGTTTGAATAGATTTCCCCCAATCCAGGTTAGGGGCGCTTTTCCTGACTATCTTGCTTTTTTCTTTGCAGAGCAAGTTTGGTGGGAATTGTGTTGATACCAAATAGTTTGATATATCAGAAAACCATGGGGAGAGAACCGAAATAGAAAACAAATGCTCATCTGGCAACTGGTCATCCACCATTCCTTCTTCACCTACAAGTAGATTCATCCTAGATAGAAAGTCAACAACAATATTTTTCTTACGAGGCTTATAAAAAATAGTTAGATCAAACTGTTGTAATAAAAGCAACCATCTTATAATCCTAGCATTCACATCTAGTTTGTTCATTAAATATTTAATTGCAGCATGATCAGTATGCATAAATGCTTGATATCCTATAATGTAATGCATAAATTTGTTTAATGAATGCACAACAACTAGGAGTTCCTTTTCGGTCACAATATAGTTTAGCTCAGCCCTTGAGAGGTTCTTATGGATAAAATAGATGGCATAGGGAAATTTCTCCTTTTCCTAACCTAAGGTTTCTCCTATGGCTTTGTCTGAGCTATCAACATTAATATGAAAAGGGAGGGCTCAGTTTGGGCCTCTAAGAATTGGTGCAATAGCTAACTTACCTTTTAAAATGTCTAAGGCCTCTTGACAACTCTTTGACCATATAAACTAAGAATCTTTGGCCAACAACCCGAACAAAGGAGAGGCCAACTTGCTGAAGTCTTTTATGAACCTTCAGTAGTATCCAACTAACCCTAAGAAACTCCTCACATCTCTCTACTTTTGTGGAGGTGGGACCTTTTGGATGATTGCTATTTTGATTGGGTCCACCTGCAGTCCTTGCTGACATATTGAATGACCTAGCATAGTCCCTTCAGTCATTAAGAATTCACATTTTTCTGGATTGAGAGAAAGATTCATTTCAATGCATTTGTGTAATACTTTGTCTAGGTTAGTCATGGATTCTTGGAAATTACAACCATAACATGTAAAATCATCCATATAGATTTCCACAACATCATGTACTAATTCAACAAAAATATTTAAGACTACTCTCTGGAAAGTGGTAGGAACATTGCATAGGCCAAACGGAAGGACCCTATAGGAAAAAGTACCACAAGGAGAGGTGAATGTGGTCTTATCTTGGTCTTCTGGGTATATTTGGATTTGGTTGTACCCACTGACTCCATCTAGGAAGGAAAAAAATTTCTTCCCTATCAGGCCATCTAACACTTGGTCAATGAACGGTAGGGGAAAATGGTCCTTCTTTGTGGCATTGTTCAACTCCCTATAATCAACACAAATCATCCACTTACTATTTCTCTTGGGAACTAACACTGAAGGAGAGACCCACTCACTGTTTGAGATAGGGTAAATGAATCTTGCATCTAGTATTTTTTGCAGTTCTTCTTTGAGTATGTCTTTAAGAGTTGGATCCATCCTCCTTTATGGTTTCTCGATTGCCTTGCAACCTTCTTTGATGTATATGTGGTGAGTACACACTAAGGGGTGTACTCCCTTCATTTCATTATAACTCTAAGCGAAGGCTTCTAGGTGTTATCTTAACATGTTCAATAGCTTTTCCTCTTCTAAAGAAGAAAGAGATGGGCTAATTTTCAAAGTTATCTCTAGGCCAAATTCTATGTTTTTGACATGAAGCGGGTTGGATTTGGCCAAGCATAAATCAATTGGATGATTGCTCTAGGTTTCCCTTACTTCCTCTTCTAATGGTAATGAACTAGGGGTTGGACTTTGGAGCAGGTGTTCAATTAAGTCATCCTCATCCTCTTGTCCTCCTCCTATGGTATCTTCTAAAGCATAAAGTTGGGCAAAATAAACCTCATCTTCTTTGTCCTCCTCTAACCATAAAGGTAAATCATGCTCTAGGGTAGGTTGAGCAAGACGGTATAAGACTAACTGTTTGGACATATGCCCATTCCTTATGGTCATATTCCTAGCTCTGTAGCTAATGTAAGCATTAGTTATGGCCAATGATGGAATCCCAAGGATAGGGTAACTAGTAAGATTACCCTTAGTCTAGAGAACTAGGAAATCTGCAGGGTATTCCCAGGAATCAATGGAGACCATCACATCCTCCATAATTCCCTCCAGGTGACTATGGAATAGTTTGCACATTGCAGAATTGTTGTGGTCTTTCTTAATGACCCTTAAAGTTTGATCTTCAGCATGGTGTCCTTGGTCATCACATTAATGGCAGCTCCAAGATCAATCAGAGTGTGTGGGACAATAGTGCCATTGATGTGCATATCTACTATAGGGCTTCGAGGGTCCAAATATTTTGGATATATTACCTGCCCCAAGATTAAGTCACACAACTGCCCAATGATATTGATGGTAGGGGCATCCCTTTTTCTTCTTCCTAGATCCTTGAAGCACTTCTCCTTAATCAATTTATTGTAAATGGGAACATCTTTTATTGCCTGGAGAAGGGGGATCTTTACACATATATTTTTCAATTCTCCCAGAAGTTTAGTTTCTTCTGGGGTATGCTAGAGTGGTTGGGTTAATATTTGAGGAAAGGATGGATTTTCTTTAAGGTTTCATTCCTCTCTCTCTTCCTCAACCTGCTTATGCGTAGCGGAAGGTTGGTTGTCTGGGAGAATCCTCCGAGATATTAGGTTGATCTCCTGCATTTCTACAACATAAGATGGGTATGATGTCTCTCTGTTGTATGCTTGTTGAACCTGCCTATTATTTGGGTTTAGATTTGCTATCTAGGCATCTAGGGTTTCTTAGGTGGATCATAGTGTAGGAGTTGTGGTTGGGTAGGTGGTGGAGGCAATAGGGATGGAACATTATTGAATTGGGGCCTCCACCCCTAGGGTGGGGTATTCTACTAAGGTTGTGGTTGAACATAAGGTTGAAATGACTGGCTGGCTGGCTGGGAATGATACTGAGATGTATAGGACCAAGGAGGGGGTGTAGACCAAGAATTATAAGCATGGGGTCCTTAAGAAGGTATAGCCATGGTTTGGTTGGGGTTGTTATATGCATGGGATGACCCTTGCATACCCTGCTAGTATGGTCTAGGACCAAGAGGTCTCCTTTGGTTGATGTAGAAAAGATTATCAGTAACCACTTCAGCTCCTTGATATATAGCTTTGAGTCCAGGTAAGGAAGATAACTTTCCTGTGGAGTGGTTTTCTTCCCAAACTGATCAAATATTGATACAGTTCAATGGACATTCATTCCTAGGATGCCTCCTAGTGCATCTAGGACAAAAGATGGTGAAGGCTTGCTCTGCTTCCTCTTGATTCCTTTTGATGTTCATGGTTTCTAATTGCAATGAAAGGGTTTGTATCATATCACTTTTGAAATCGTCCAACATATTTTCAATTTCACCCGTGACGGATGAGTTGGAGGATGATGAACTAGCCATAGGTTAACTACCCTACCCTTTTTCTTGGCTGACCTAGAATGGTTTCTAAAGACAATATTGATATCCTCATAGGGTAATTGGTAAAAATCTTCTCCTGCCATTATATGTAAGGTATCCAGAAGATCCTCCCTTACTCCTCTAAGCAGGACCAACTTTAGTGACTCAGGGTCAAGTGTTCCCCTAGACCTTTTGTAACTGAGATGGAATCTTTCTTCATAGTCTTCTAAGGATTCATCCTGGCCTATGGTCATCCTGAAAACATCTTCTTTAGTATCCTTTAACCTACAGTAGTCCTTATATTTGTTGTTGAAAGTCTGTTGCCTCTAAGCCCAATTTGTGATGCTATCTCCAGGTAAACCCATGAATCAACGCAATGCTGCATCCTTGAGGGTATATGGAAACAATTGTAACTATTGCTCATCATCTATATAGTCATAGGTTTGGCATATAACAAAAAACTCAAATAGGAGAGTTTTACGGTCCTTTGTGGTCATTCCATGGAAATGAGGTAGAGAAGAGGGGCATATATGCTTCATCTTAGTGTCCCCATTGGTTTCACTAATGGGGAAGGCACTCTCAATTCTCTCTCTATTTCCCCTGTCATTTTGGTCTATAGCCATTGGTTCAATAGGAATGGGTTCTTCCTCTTCTTCTTCCCTTGTCGATTCTTCAAATATGTAAGGTTTCTCACCTAAAGGTTCTTCCACTTCACTATCACTGAAGAAGAGAGAAGGTTGACTGTTGGATGTTGTGGGGGTATTTCTCAAGGGTTTCCCTAAATTTTCGCTATTCCTACAAGGCATGAAAGGAAATGTATTTGGTTTGGTTTCTATCAGATTTTCATTAAAGATAGAAAGTACTTGTAGAATGGAAAGGAACACAGCTAATGACAAATGAAAGAAAGGAATCTACTATTTTACTTTTGTAGAAATAAACTAATGGAAGAAAATTGAAGACTAGAAGTAGAAGAAAGGAAAGTTGGAGACTAGAAATAGAAGAAAGCAGTAATTACTTCTACTTAGACGCCTCCTCGTTAGTGGTGCCAAAAGGTGATGAGCCTAGTTATTACAACAAGAATGGTACAACTCCCAGGGCTACCAGATTTACTTATCAACCCGGGGTTCATACAAACTTGGAGGTGACAATGCTAAATGCACAAGTAAAAGTGAAGGTATTGCATGTTGTCAATGCTCATTTGGAAAGAGACCCAAGGTGTTCCAAGCTAGACTTCTATATGGTCAGAAGAAGCCTAACTCTTTGATAAAAGAAGAGCAAATCTATCCTTAGGGAGAGCTACTTCTACTACAGTATTGAAGGAAAAAAACATGTAATGATAAACCACACCATAACCTAACTAACCAATTAAACAACCATGCTAAGCAGAATTTCTAAAACAATCACTAATGCTAAGGCTTCTATCTAAGTTCTAGAAGTAAAGAGCATCAAATTATTGTAAGGTGTAGGTAAATAAACTAAGATAAATTGATTTTCAAGCAGAAAAAGCAATCAGAGATCGAAATTGGTGAAAGGAGGACGTAGGGATGCAATAGTGCCTAGCGACCGTTGGATTGATCAATTAACAGAAGATGGATGGTGGAGATCTTATCGCGGGGCTTTAAGAAAATAAATGGATGAACAGGGTGAATGAACAGGATGAACGATGGATATCATATCGTGAAGGCCTAAGTGAATGGATGGATGAAGAAGGTAATAAAGTAGATGAATGGCCAAGATCTAATCACATAGATTAAGTGAATGGATGGACGAATGACGTTAACAAAGCTGATGAATGGTAGAGGTCATATCATGAGGAATTAAGTGAAGAGATGGACAAACGAGGTAATGAAGCGATGAATGACAGAGATCGTATCCCTTGGATTAAGTGACTAGATGGGTGAATAGGATGAATGCACACAATGAGCTGCTGAGATGGACAGAGAAGACTGTATTGTGGGAAAAATAAATGTGTGGAAATGATGGAGTGGGTTTCCAAGGTGGTAAGTAGTTTCTCGTGTGCCCTTAAGGCTGTAAGCGGTATTTTTAAATTTCACGCAATTAACCTAACTACGTGACACGTAGCGCGAGAAAACCACTTTTCTCGCGTGCTCTTAGGTGGATAACGACCATGCGCTAATCCGCATGAGATTGCATGATAGCCGTTGGATCAGGTGGGGCTGATCAATGATGGAGATCGGCCAAAATAGTTGGCGATCGGGTGAAGTGACAACTGTCATATTAGGGTGGCTGATCAACAGTGGAGATCGACCAAGCTAGTTGGCGATCAATTGAAGTGACAACCATCAGATTAGGCGAGGAAAATAGAACATGGGGACTTAAAGTGCAAAAATTAAGTGGCAGTTGGGAAAACTAATGGATCAGACGGTGATTGTGAAGGTTTTTTGTGGATCACACAGTGAGGAAGTGATGCATGAAGAATGTGCTGAAGGAGGTTTTTAAAGGAAAATGACAGAGGAAACACATGAGGTGAATGAGTAATTGTATCAAATGACAAACTCCATAGTTCATGCGAGAATGAGAAACCTATGTGTTTGGGGTTGCTGAAGGGTCTCTTCCTCAAATCATGGTCCCAGAGAGAGGAGATGAGGCCAAGACACCTGTGCACAACCTGGTAGTGATCCCTTTCGCCTAGCTAACCTATAAATTGAAAGAAGGCATAAATTGAAGTAAACTACAACAACATTGATCTACTCTATGCTATTGTAATGAAAATGCAGTGGCCAAATCAAACAACCAGAAAAACCATGAATCCTACTTAAGCAAATAAACAAAACCTAAAGCTACTAAGCAAATGAATAGAAAACCATGAAACTACTTAAGCAAATAAATAGAATAGAACTCTATTTTAGCATACATGTACAGTAAAGAGGAGCTTTGGTTACTTGGGTTAGGCCCTAACCCAAGATTTTCATCCCTCGGAGTTAACTCAGAGCTAGCTTAAACATAACTCATTCTTATTATAAAAACCATGGATTACAGAGCAAACCATCACATGTCTTTACAGCTCATAAATAAAACAGAGTTTTACAATATATGTCCCAATTCTACTGAGGTCCTATGGCTTTCTATTTATACATTTGAAGTCTCTAACGACTTCCTTCCCATTAGGTAGGTTTGGTTCTCCACTCAAGATAAATTGTTTTTTGTCCCTTTCACTTGCTCGGTTGTCTTCTAGTCTTAAAAGTGATGGTTGTTTGCACTCTTAGCTGATGGTGGAATATTCAAATGGAGGGGATTTACCTCCTATAATTACTCCCCCTTGTTCCATTCAAGTTTTTACCAAGGTCTTTGCCATAGTTCCTTGCTTTTATCCTTTATACCTACATTTATCCTTGCTTTTATCTTTTATTCTTGCATTACATGCACATTAGACCAAAAGGCCAAATATCCAACTCTGACTCATCTCATAAACAAAATATAATCAAAATTATGCAATAAGTTGTGAGAATAGGTTGTTTTACTAAGCTAGCAGGTGGATTAAGGCCAATTAAGGCCCATATAATTACTTAATGATGAGGCTCGTCACTCTCCATGATTATTCATGGTTTCATAGTACTTCAGCATGGATTCTTTGTGAACCATTGTCCTCATTTCCTTCTCTCGGATTTTTTTTTACAATCACCATTTATTCCAGTGACCAACTCCTCTCTGCTCATTTACTCTTCAACTGTCGACTCATCGAATGTTTAATACTCCTCTATGCTTCTATATCAAAAATTTTACACCACAGTGTAATTTCATCGCCCAAAAATCTTGTAACTCTATGAAGAAGATGTTATGATATTAAAATATTTTGAATGGCCTTTAGCCCCTTCTACTTAGCACCTTATCACATATCCATGATAGGACCGCTTCCTCTGATTGTCAATATAGCACTTAGGTTTTAATTCCTTTAACATCTTGTTGTGGGCGTTTCTCCTCATGTTATTCCTCTGCGCCGTTGGTTTCTAGGCTCCATGACCAAGCACTAACAACATCAAAAACTTAACATATCGTAACTTTCTCCCATATTCATTTAAAGCAGAGTTTCAAAATCTCCAACCCTTGATATGCTCCATGAAACTTAGGTGATAACCCTCGCTCTACGTCCTTGGTTCTATTAGTTTCCTCTATCAAGTGCCAACACATCAGAGCCCCCTTATTGAAACTTTTTCAATAACCAACTATTATAAAGTTCTGATATCCTCAATCCTTCAATCACTGACTTCCGATATGACCTCATCAATGCCATGTGGTGACTCCTTAGAGCTGACATGTGTCACCTGGTTATGGCCCATTAATCCACCCAATATGGTTAAATATGCCTGCCACGTATCTTGTCATATTGCCACTTCACGATGACATTAATTGCCATTATAACTTATCAAAGCTAATCAAATGCTACTATGTGTCCTTATCAGAGCCAATCACATGCTGACATGTGTCCTTATTGGAGAGAATCATATGCCACCACATTTCCTGCTAGAGGAGAGACAAAAAGGCCTGCCAACCTTTTGTTTTGCGGTGAAATACTTTGTTAATCCTTATTGGCGATCCCCAAAAATTTTTAACACTATCAAAAATTTTAACAATATCACAACTTTTTAAAGGTTTGTACTTTCATAAGTTGTGATCCTTTGATAGACAATGTTCCAGTCACCTTCGAGCTCAAAATCTTCATGCTCCAATGAATTGGACCTCCTACATTACGATTGTCGATAATGCAATGTGGTGATAAGCTTGATGCTCTGATGTTGCGATGTGCTTGTATGCCTGACCTCTGATATGTGATCACTGATATGGCTGATGCTCTGATGTATGATCAATGATATATCTCGATCTTCAATTGATCACTGATTTGTTGATATGTCTACATGTCAATCTCCAATATCCTGGACCTCTGATATTCTAGTCTTCTTTAGGACTTCAAGTCCCTGATCATTGGCAATCTATAACTTTTGATCTAGGAGTCCATTTTTGGACTTCTGCATATCATTGGAAATCTCTTCTAGAGAAATTTCCAATGGAGAGGATCCAATGTAGTCTTTGTGACCATATTCTACCCCTAAGATGGATCTAATCTCTCTGACATTATTTTTCTCTTTGACTCTCCAAACAGCTTGAATCACAACCACCAAGGTGATCCTCCGCATGAAGCTTGGAGCTACGATGGACTTCCTCCTGGTCCATCACTGTAATCAGTAGTTTATGGCTTCTCCAGTAAGCATGCTACCATAATGATTCTCTACAAGAAACCTGTACCTACCATGGACTTCCATCTAGATCATCAATGTAATTGTCATTTTATATATTTTCCACTAAGCCTACTGCTGTGATGATTCTCTAATTAAATCTTGTAGCTATCATAGGAATCCTTTTGAGCCTTGAACAACCATAGGATTCCCACTAGGCCATCATTGCCAACATTTCCTACAATAAGCATCCAAAGCTAGTCTGGTTGACATCAATGCCAACACTCTGGCCAATAGTTAGGAAATGCCAACTGGCCAACACATCTCCCCATCATGATTGTTGACATCAATGCCAACACACTTGCACATGCCTTCACTAGGCCACTTCCCATCTAGCAAATGTCAATTGTCCAACCATCTCCCCCTTTGGCATTGATGGCAACACTACATCCTTCTCTTCATTTGATGGCCAAACCTCATGTTGCTTCTACACATTTCATTGTATGAGACAATAATGGTATACTTTCTTTTGCACATGCCATCACAAATTCTCTCCCCCTTTGACATTAATGGCTAGGAGATATACACTACATTTATCTCCCCATTTAATCACTTGGTTGTGAAGACTAAATTCTAGCTATTGAGATGTACATTTTTCTTCACAGACATCTCTGCTGGTAGAAGCCTGCGTCCTGGTATAAGACTGCACCAGTACAAAAATATTGTAAAAAGAAGTTTCTTATTAACAAGAAGATAGAGAAGCATTGCAGTAGGTGGTTTTCACCCACATTGGGTTTCTACCTTATATCTTGTGTTCATGTGGGTGTGATGATGTATTCTATTTTACTGCACCTGTTTACTATTCTTATGGTTAATGAAGTTCTGATGTACTGATTTAACGATCAACATTTAATGGATTAATTGGATCATAAAGTTTACTAATATACACTAGTTTCTTTAGACATAGTTGTGTATATATGCCAGTTCCCATAACTGAAGTAGCGTATATATATATATATAAATAGAATATAATATATATATCTGAGTATAAATGAAAAAGGTTTGAATTTATAATATTGAATCCATCCCCCTCTTAGTAAGTATTCCCAAATAATTCATATCAGAGTGAATCCTTTAGAAGAAGCTTGACCACTTGAAGGAAGATCTATCATCATGAGCAACTATGAAAGAGAGGCATCCATCAGGCCACCAATCTTTGATGGGAGCAACTTCGTCTATTGAAAGGTAAGAACCACAGCCTATCTTCAATCTCTTGGTGCAGAAGTTTGGGATATCGTGGAAGGAGGATACACATTTCCATCAGCAACTCCTATAGATACGGTTGGTAAAAAGCAGTATGAAACAAATGCAAAGGCTATCAATACTCTATTGGAGAGTCTATCTCAATCAGAATTCGTCAAGGTTATGTAGCTCAAAACAACCAAGGAAATATGGGACAAGATCATCCTAAGCTATGAAGGAGACGATCAGGTAAAATGTGTAAAACTACAATCTCTCAAAATTCAATATGAAACTCTCAGAATGCACAATGATGAAAGTGTGGCTAATTATTTCTTACGAATATATGAGATTGGTAATTGCATGAAAAAAATGGGTGAAGAGATAAAAGAAGTCACCTTAGTTGAAAATGTTCTAAGATCCTTGTCTTCTAAGTTTGAATCAAAAGTTTATGCCATAGAAGAAAAGCAGAATCTTTAGAGTATTACGATGTCACAGCTGCACAGAATCCTAACTGCCTTTGAAATGATAATAGGAGGGCCATCAGACATGAGAGAAGACGCATTCAAAGGAGAATACAATGAGTCAAGGTATACGTCAAAAGGAGAGGAAGAATCAAACTTCTTCAAGAACCTTCAATAGGGTTCTGGAAGATTCAGAGGTAAGCTACCTTTCAAATGCTTTTCTTTTGGGAGAGTCGTTCACTATGCAACCAAATGTCCTCATAAAGATAAGACTGATAAAGGTAAGAAGCTAGTTAAATGGAACGAAAAATAGAACGTAAGTAAGAAGAGTTATTGTACACATAAAGAGAATGATGGACTTTCAAATAGTGATGAAGATGAATATGGTAAGGATTATAGACTTTTAATGGCTTTTGAAGATGATGATTTCTTGGATGCTATAGATAAAGATGATCTCTATGAAAAAATTTCTAAACTTAAAATCTATTTAGAAGAAAAGAATATGATCATAGATACTTTGAAATTCCAGCTTGCTGAAAGGGAAAAACACAATGAAAAGTTAGAATGTGAAATTGTGGGACTTAGAAAAGATAATGAGAAAACAAAAGCTCTTAATCCTAGGTTTGCTAAGGGATCTGAAACTATAGATGAGATTATCAAAGTGCAGCGTTCTCCTCTAATCAAGACAGGTCTTGGATATACAGAAGAAGCATCTTAAGTGCAAAATCCATCCACCTCCAAAAGTTATCTTGATGCAGAAAGGAGAAGTGAACAAAGGCAGAAAACAGATCCCCAGGTAAATTGGGGTCAATCTACTTCAAGGATGAATAGAAGCTACAACCAACATCAAGTAAATCATTCTCAATTTGCCTCAAGAATGAATATCAATGGAAACCACAATCACTTGGATGGTAGATTCGATAATCATGGGAATTTCATTATTGGCCAATGTTTTTCATGTCATAATTTTGGACATAAAGCTGCTCAATGTGTTGCCTACAAGACCATCATGAATCGAGAAGCACGAAATCAAAGGAGTGTGACTGGGATCATGAAAAGGACCTACAATAACTTTTCTACTCTTGAAAATGAAATAGAATGCTCTATTTGTAACAACTTTGGTCATGAAGATTCTGAATGTAGGAGTCAGTTTCGGCAAACATCTCAGAAGGAGCAAGCTTCATTAGGTCCCAAAACATGGAGAAAGAAAGAACCACAACCAGAAAGATGTGGTATAGCCTTATATGGGGAAGGATAGGAAAATTAGTGGTACGTCACCAGTGGATGCTCGAAACGTATGACAGGTGATAAAGAAAAACATCAATCATATAGTGCCTTAGAAAAGGAAAGGAAGGTGTCATTTGGAAATGACACTCCTGCTCTCATAAAAGGTAAAGGGTTTGTTCTTTTGAAAGAAAAGGTCAAAGCTAGAAATATTATGTATGTTGATGGCCTAAAGCATAATCTATAGAGTGTTAGCCAAATTTGTGATCAAGGAAATGAGGTAATATTTCGACCAAATGGATGTATTTTTCATGAGCTTGATACAGGAGAAAAATTGATCAAAGGCATAAGAACTCCAAATAATTTATACAACTCAAAGGAGGACAACAACAATGCTATCTAAGCAAAAATGATGAACATTGGTTATGGCACAGAAGATTGGGGCATCTTAGCTTCTCATAAATAAGGAAAGCATGCAAATATCACACGGTTTGTGATCACCTTGACATCAGAATTCCTGACAATACAATCTGCAAACCATGTCAGTTTGGTAAGCAAACTAGAACTAATTTCCCTAAGAAGGAAGGATCAGCTAGTAAGCCAATTGAACTTTTCCATACTAATTTATGTGGTCCATCGAGGAAAAAGTCACCTCGAGGAAAAGAATACTTTATATTGTTCATTGACGACTTTTCCAGGATGTGTTCGACAGGACTTCTGAAGCATAAAGACGAAGCTTTTAAAAATTTCAAAGCATTCAAAGCCTTGGTTGAAAATGAATCAGATCGTAGAATCAAATGCCTCAGGTGTGATCAAGGAGGGGAATTTACCTTGGATGAATTTTTTGATTTTTGTGAAAATAAGAATGGAATTCTCTACTGCAAGGACTCCTTAGTAAAATGGAGTAGTGGAAAGGATGAATAGAATAGTTCAACAAATGGCTTGTCCTATGCTTGAGGAGTCTGGAACTCCTGCAACCTTCTGGGGTGAAGCTGCATTTTCTATCGTTACTATTCTCAACAAAACAAACGTTCGATAAACAACACTCACAAAATTTTGGATGGTAAGACTCCTATGGTAAAATAATTCAAGGTTTTTGGAAGCAAATGTTACATCAAAAGGATTGATGAAAATCTTGGCAAGTTTGAACCTAGAGCAGATGAAGGCATTCTCCTTGGTTACTCTTCTCGAAGTGAAGGATATAAGTGTTACAATAAAAGACTTGGAAAAATTGTTGAAAGTATTGATGTGGTGGTTGATGAAGAAGGCAACAATTCAAACTAGATAAAAACTAAAGATTTTGAAGACGAAAAGGACTATCCTTCAACACCAGACTAGACTAATGTTGAAGAAGAAACATATGAGGCACTATAAGAACATATAAGAATAGAAGAAAAGACTCCATCCAGGTATGTTCAGAAGAACCATCCAGAGATTCAAATTTTGGGGCAGAAAGAGGCAAGTGTTTAAACTAGAAGAACAATAACAGAAGCTTTAAGCTATCCAGCATTACTCTCCTCCACTGAACCACTAAATGTAAGTGAAGCATGCAAAGATGAATGTTGGGTCAAGCCCATGAATGAAGAACTTGACCAGATTGAAAAGAATAACACTTGGGAATTGGCTGCTAGACCTAATGATAAGAATGTCATAGGGACCAAATGGATATTCAAAAAAAAGCTGAATGAAAATGGAGATGTTATTAGAATCAAGGCCAAACTTATTTGTAAAGGGTATGCTCAAAAAGAAGTTATAGACTTTGAAGAAAAATTTTCATCGGTTGCTAGACTTGAAGCCATAAGAATGTTCCTTGCTCTTTCTAGCTTTCAGAAGTGAAAAGTATATCAAATGGATGTGAAACCTTCCTTTTTAAATGGAGACTTAGAAGAAGAAGTGTATATTGAGAAAACAAATGGATTGATCCTTGGAAATGGTCCAAAACTTGTATGCAGACTTAAGAAGGCACTCTCTGGCCTTAAACAAGCTCCAAGGGCTTGGTATTATTGTCTGGACAAATACCTCCATCAACAAGGTTTCTCAAAAGGATCAACATATAGCAATCTATATATGAAAACTGATAATGACAAATTACTAATACTTGTTGTATATGTTGATGATATCATCTTTGGTAGCAATGAAGAAGCCATGAGTCAAAACTTTTCTTTGGTGATGCAGAAAGAATTTGAAATGTCCCTTCTTGGTGAGCTGACATATTTTCTTGGTTTGCAAGTCCAACAAAATAAAGACGATATCTTTCTATCACAAACCAAGTGCCTCAAGCAAATCTTGAAGAAATATGGCATGGAAGATTCGAAACGAGGATGTACTCCTATGTTAATAGGATGTAGCCTCACTGCAAATGATGATTGAGTAGTAGTACATAAACCAACCTATAGATCCATGATTGGTAGTCTTCTCTATCTGACAGATACCCGACCAGACATCACACGTGCAGTGGGAATAGTTGGAAGATTCTAGGAAAATCCAAAAGAAGCACACTTTCAGGCCGTTAAAAGGATCTTCAAATATCTACAAGGAACACAAAACTATGGCTTATGGTATCCTAGAGCTACAGATCTCACACTTCATGCTTACAAAGATGCAAATTGGGTAGGAAGCGTGGATGAAAAAAAAAGCACTATTGGTGGTGCATTCTTTATGGGTTCCAGATCAGTATCTTTTTTCAGCAAGAAATAAAGTTCAATTGCATTATCGATAGTTGAAGCAGAATATGTGGCTGCTGCATCTTGTTGCACACAACTCCTTTGGATGATGCAAATTTCGCAAGACTTTCAAATAACTTGTACTCCACCTATCTCCATTTTATGTGACAATACAAGTGCAATCAATATTTCAAAGAATCCATTCATGCATTCAAAGACCAAGCATATACCTATCAAATATAATTTTCTTCGAGAACAAGTGCTTCAGCAAAAGTTAAAATTGGAGTATGTTCCCTCCAAGGAATAGGTTGCTGATATATTCACCAAACCACTACCTAGGGAGACATTTGAATACCTCAGACAGAAGCTCGAAGTATTGGATGCATCATCTTGCTGTTGAAACTTATTTGTTGCAGAGAAAAGTGGTTGTATGTGAGTTTCATGAGGAGCATCCATGTATACATGCATGTTTCTGTCGATACAGTCGCATATATGTTGGTTTGAAGACAAACAGTGGGCTAGACTCAAGATGAAAAGAGTCTGATATGGGTCTCACAGAGACCATTTGGCATAGGTTCAGGGGGAGAATATACTTCTAATAATGCATTGTTGGCATTATCTTAGAAGATCTTGGTTCAATTTCACAGTTGTTTTTGGTTTCAGGTGGAATAAATGTTGAGGGAGAACATGGTTGTTGGTCTAAATGATGATTGATAGACATTCCTAATGATAGTTGTAAATGACTATCATAGTCTTGTTTTAGATATTTCGTCTCTATATTTTTATTATTATCAAGGTCATGTAACGACCTATTTTTCTTTCCTCACTATGCCTAGGATGGATGATGTAATGTTCTTGTTTTATCATGTGTAAACTTTTGGTGTAGCCCCAGTTGGTTGGGTGGATGAATCAATATTGCTATATCCCCAATTGGTTGGGAGATGGATGTATGTATGAATCCTTGGTGATAGGAAGGTCATTTATAATGTATAGAGTCATGTTCTTTCTTGCAGAACATGCTTTTACAAACCTTGCCTACAGTCAGGGGGAGCATGGACAACATAGGACAACAGAGATTTCAGCATGTACTCAGGGGCAGCATAACCCTTTGCCCTTGATGAAAAAGGGGGAGAGTGACTTGTGGTTGCCATCAAGTCCAAAGGGGGAGATTGTTGGCATTATGGCATAGGTTTGGAACTATGACACAGGTGTTTTCCTTGATGGAAACTCACTTAGATGAGAGATCACAAGTCAAGCTCTCAAAATGAAGGAAAAAAGATATATGTAGTTTCCTCTTAATCAAGCCACGTATACATGCGGGATCACCGATCAAAAGGCGCATATGCATATGCATACACTTTCATGCAAGGAAAAGAATGTACTTGTGGGAAAACTTGTTTTTCAGTAAAATGTATTTAGTCCTTGATATTTGGACCTATGGTTTTGGACCATGGTATCGTGTCTAAAGTGTTGAACCTAGGTATTGGGTCCCAAGTATTGGTTCTAAGTGGTTTTGGACAATGGTATTGAGTAAGGCCCAAGAATATAACAAAGGAAGGAGATCATTAGGCAAAGGCACTCACTCAAGAATTGAATATCTTATGAAAAGCAAGATCTAGAATACTGGTCATTAGGTTATGGTGCATAGCTCGATCTGAATCAAGGAGGAACCTGAGCGCTAGGAGAAGGATAAGTTCTATTGTCGGGTTAAGATCTTAAGGGTTGAAGAGAAGTATCTTTGGCTGACTTTGATCTGTTATATTTGGCGCATGACTTGATCTATAAATATGATAATCTAGGTATACCTAATGTTTGAATATTTGAAAAGGGTAAATCATCTTTAATATATCTGTATGTAAGTTTAGCATAGACAAAGGCACATATACACGCAGGTTCAATAATTCAAAACATCATATATGCATGTGTGCCTTAATACAAAAGTGTATGCATGCAGGTTCCACATATTGAAGTAGCGTACATCTCATGAAATATGTTTTAGCAACTTTTGTTTATTGCTGCAATATTCGTGGTTTAGGATTGGTGTCTGGTTACTGTCACTTTATTATGGTTACAACATTCAGAAAAGTGATTTTTGATTCAGTTTTGGTTGGTGAAAAAGGGATTGGTTAATGCAGATACATTTGATGCTTGCTTGATGTTATCTATGGATATAGTCTGAACATTTATGAAATGTGGTCCCTGGAAGAAAAGAGAAGGTTGTAGCTTTCTGTAGGTTTGCACCTATGTACTAGTACATCAGCTAGTACAAGAGCTAAGGGGGTTGTAGCTCACTTCCAGGAGAAGCTGGTGAACGAGAGAAGGTTGTAGCCTTCTGCAGGTAGAATCTTGCATACTGGTATAAGACTGCACCGGTACAAAAATATTGTAAAAATAAGTTTCTTATTAATAAGAAGATAGAGAAGCATTGCAGAAGGTGGTTTTCAACCACATTGGGTTTCCACCTTATATGTTTTGTTCATGTGTGTGTGATGATCTGTTCTATTTTACTGCACTTGTTTATTGTTCTTATGGTTAATGAAGTTTTGATCCACTGATTTAACGATCAACATTTAATGGATTAACTGAATCATAAATTTTACTGACATACGCTGGTTGCTTTAGACACAGTTGTGTATATACATCGGTTCCCATAACTGAAGTAGTGTAATAATATAATATATAAATATATAATATAAATAATTATATAAATAATAATAGTATAATAAATAAATTATATCTATATCTAACATTAATCTATATATATATATATATATAAATATATATAATATATATATATATACAGAGAGAGAGAGAGAGAGAGAGATAGATATATATATATCTGAGTATGAAAATGAGAAAGTGTTTGATTTTATAATAGCGATTCACTCGCCTTCTTAGTATTATTTCCAACATTTAGGTTCTCACTTCTTTAATGTTCCTATTGCTTCCAAGATTGTGCTCACATTATTTGAGCATCTCCACTTCTCCCGTTGGGATCATATATTTATAATAGGGACTACTTCACAAATAATACCAGTTGCACCAAAATAAATGATACAAATGGAATAATGTACCTGGGAAACTCTATTATTTTTTTTCTCAAAAGGAAATGTCCATTTTCACACAAGGTTACTCAACATGAGCCCAACACAACCAATTGACATGGAGATCCCAATTGAGGGTTAAGGGACATGATAATCTTACACCATTTTTTTTCATGAACACAAGTCCGCTATGCATAATAATAATCACAACTTAAATGAAATAAGGGTATTTCACCTAGATGTAAACCTTTCATTTTATCAACAATGTTCCTTTCTGGGGCTACCAATTGTTACCTACTACTGCTTATCAAAGAACCTCCCCCCAAGCCAATGTTATTTGATCTCTTGTTTTTATAGCACCATTTACCACTCTTGGTAGATATGATGCTCTGATTATGGCCAAGGGAAAATCTTCCTTCTAGACTTGGTCCAAAATCCAAAAAACTGTGTTTTGTTCCCTATACGCTTCATTTCCCTATGATAAAATCATGTACATGCGGGTCAACATATATCCAACACACATACATATGTTAAAACACTTTAAAGAAATAAATTTCCTTAATTTCGAGCGGAATTAACTATTTTACCTGTTACTCACCTCTTATTTCCCATATCCCAACTGTCTCCCAGCTAAAAAAACTGATTTGGAGAAGTATAAATAAACCTCCATGGGAAGGCCTTAAGGGAGAAGATATGAGATATTGATACTATAGTGGGATTATCCCTGATCGAGTCTAATGGATCCCTCTGATTCCTCCACTCCCTAAAGCTTCAGGAAACCCTTGCTTCCTTGTTATAGATATCCTCCATCTTGCTTGAGATATCCTTGTATTGGTGATGGAGGAAGATTGTTGAAGGCCAGGAAAGATGGATGCGGAGGACAGTTCTGCTTGGAGCCGGAGAAGGACTTAGTTCGTATTTCTCCACTTTACTTGTACCTAACTTCAATAAAAGTAATGTTTTTCTGTTTCTGATATTAAATGTGTCTATGCATCGAATTATGTTGTAATATATTTCTGAATCTTATATTGATGTATAATTAGTCATTCATTTATAGGATTTAAAGTTAATATCATGAACATGATTTATGTTTCTACCATTGTGTATGTTCCATTTGAATAATTTTTAGGTTTCAAGAACATTAGGAGGAGCTTAGGGTTTGCGCCCCGTGGGACCTACCCAAACAGAAGACATCTCGGTAAGGATACTCCTACACAGTTTAGTAGAATAAGCATTTTTGTTGATTTCCTGAGCATTTATTGTTGTGGTTTTCCCTCTGCTCTATTGGGGTTATCAACCCAAATCCCTAGGGTGGTTTCACCCGCAACACTTGTAAATTCTTGCTTACCTCTACGTGGGGACTAATCTTGTGGACCTAACTTAATTGTGAGCTTCCTGTCATTCTGCACTTCCAATGCATGCCATCTTCATCCCACAACATAAGATATTGTTCTCTACTCCCCATGTTGGCTGCACTCCTCCTTGTCAATGTTGATACATTCAAAATAAACCGATTTATTGTAGTAATCATCAAGAAAACATAGTCATATCTTTATCAATCAGATGCACCTTTATGTTCATTCTCCTTCGTTTCCTGGATCTGACTTATTTATCCTCTATTGAGGCCCTTCTCTTCCTTCATTGAAGAGAAACATAGGATCTAATCCCCTGGAGAACATGATTCCCCTTCTTCCTCCGTAGCTTCAAAGGTTGATTTATGATAGAAGCATTAGCATCTTGCTTCTTCTTTACCATTTTTGGGTCTTCTCTTCATTGCACATGAATAGAGGAAACTTATCTTTCACCTCCTCTTTCTTCAACCAAATCCACTTGGAGCCTCTCTACCTTAGAGAGGGTCCTGCTACAAGAGTAGGAGGATCATTATTTTGATTTCTTCCTCCTCTATTCACCTTTCTCTTATGACATAGAGTACTGAAGACAAATGTGTATCTCTCAACTCCATTCTTTCTCCTTCTCTTCAAATCCCAAGTTGTTGCTTTCGCATGCACATGCCAACAAGCATTCCATTTCTTCTCATTTGTGCAACCAACTCCCTTGTGCCCTATATTGCCATAGTTGTAGCATTCAACATGGCTTAAGAATGGGGCAAGGAGTTACTCTTTTTGACAAAACTTTTGTCAAAGATCCTATTATGGCTATCATGCCTTCTTCTATCCCTTTTGTGCATCCTTGGGCTGTTTCTGCCCAGCACATCTTGCTTCCTTGCATGTCATCTACAGTCTATCAATTTATGCCCAAAATGATTGTAATAAAAACAATATCCATGGAAAGGCTTTTAATGACAGAGGTTACCTTTTCTTTGTAGACTTTGTCCTTGAGTAGGAAAGGATTGAGTAGGAAAGGACCTCTGTTGGCTCTTCGTGTGCCTTCTATGATAGCTTCGATTGCTATCATGCACTCCTTACTGCAATTGACTCGACCTCTTCTGCCGCACTACCGATTGTTGCTTCCTACCCTTTGGCTACATTATCAGTTGTTTCTTCTTATCCTTATGTTATTGCCCTTAATTCTTTCATTGTTTCTTATTTCCATGCTACTGATGTTGTCCAAAAACATTTATTTCTTTTTTATTATTGAAGCCTTGAACTTCCTTTACCTAGCAAGTTGACCCTTCAGCATTTACCTCATTGGAGCTAGGTTTTTCCTTGAAACCCAAACCAATTTGGATAAGAGGGGATATTTTCTTTCCAACCATCTCATCCAAGACTTTCTTGCTCCCTTCAAGCTTCTGCTATTGAGAAAATTATTTATTTGACTTTTCTAAGTCATGTCTCAATGAGATTGCTTTATTTTGTAGTCTCTCATAGTATGCTTCCTTCTCTCTTAGCTCATTGGTTAACATCCTAGTCATTCTGCTAGCCTCTAATTATTGAGAATTTAGTTCAACTAATGTTTTGCTCAACATTTCATTCTCAAGATCATAAATTTTCGGTTGCTCCACTTGCTTGATATTTGCCTCTGATAAGTCCTTGATCTCCTTTAGGGGAGATATCAACTTCTTTCTAAAAAAGATCCTTTCATTTACCTCTTTGGAGCCAGGTTTTTCCTTGAAACCCGAACCAATCTTGATAAGAGGGGATATTTTCTTTCCAACCATCTCATCCAATACTTTCTTGCTCCCTTGAAGCTTCTGACGTTGAGAAAATTATTTATTTGACTTTTCTAAGTCATGTCTCAATGAGATTGCTTTATTTTGTAGTCTCCCATAGT
Source organism: Pinus taeda (assembly GCA_000404065.3). Classification (NCBI taxonomy): domain Eukaryota; kingdom Viridiplantae; phylum Streptophyta; class Pinopsida; order Pinales; family Pinaceae; genus Pinus; species Pinus taeda. Next base: position 222,939 of record APFE030984815.1, read on the forward strand.
ATGCTTCCTTCTCTCTTAGCTCATTGGTTAATATCCTAGTCATTCTGCTAGCCTCTAATTATTGAGAATTTAGTTCAACTAATGTTTTGCTCAACATTTCATTCTCAAGATAATAAATTTTCGGTTGCTCCACTTGCTTGATATTTGCGTCTGATAGGTCCTTGATCTCCTTTAGGGGAGATATCAACTTCTTTCTAAAAAAGATCCTTTCATTTAGATCATTTTCTTCATTATCACGGGTGTAAGATGAGTTACCGCAAAGATCTAATCCCATCTCTATGTCTGTGGTGTCTTCCACAAGTATAAGGGTTATCCTTGCATCATCACGACCTGAGGTATTCTCATTTACTCCTATGGATGAGCACACTGAGAATCTCTCTTCTTCTTCAAAGGATCCCTTATTTTCTATTGCTACTAAAATGGGTCTATCTTCATTAAAACTACCAAATGCATGGATCTCTCTATCTTCAAGGAATTCACATGAAAATATATATAATAAATTACCTATTTCTTTACGCTTATCAAATAACAATAGCTTACATTCTGAGCAGCAAGATCTCCCTTCTGAGATTTCTTCATCATCGCCCGGAGTGCAATGAGCAACAACTTCTCTAGGTTCTGGTTCATTGCTTGAGGAATAGCACTCTTCATCCTCTCCTTGAGCCACATGGTTATCTCCACGATACAAACATTGCAGTCTATCCAACAGTTCCTTGGATGACACATAATGCCTCAATTTATCAACATTCGACTTAGATAACCCTCTCATGATAACCTCCTTAGCTTTTACATTCAGCTAATTCTTTTCTCTATGTATTACAGAGTGCCACATGTCAACATTCAAGGCCAATAAATATACCAACATTAAAGAATCCTAGACTTCAGAATCAAGCCCATAGTTTGATTCACTCAAGAATGGAAATCCTTTTGTAGTTAGCCAATGTCAATTATCAATTGCTTCCCTTTAATCTACCTTCTAGAGATTAAGTTATTTCTAAAGGAACATGGCTCTTATACAGATTGTTGGAAACAATGACAATAATGAGAGGGGAGGTGAATAAATATTAAGGCTAATTTTCAACTTTTATACCTATTTACTTTTCTTATTCAAGTTTGCCACCCATCCATATAATCAGTAGAAATATGTAATATGGAAGCAATATGAAATCAACATACAATCATATACACCATGAGTATCATACACATGAGACACAAGGTTTTTCACATGGAAACCCTTCTGGGAAAAATAGCCAAGCTCGTTGTTGTTATTGATGTAAAATAAGAGCACCTACTTTATTACATCAATTTGTTTTGTGAGCACCCACTCAGAGGAAGAACCAACTCCCTTTTCTTGTTTGCTAGCACCGACTAGCATGAAGCACAAACTCCTTCTTTTTGTATACACTTTTCCAACTTACTAGAAGCACCATCAGAGGCACTAACATCAGGGATTTTTTGCAAGCACCAACTTGAAACTCATTGTATTTTTGCAACCCAATTTGTAGGAGGAACCAACTCCCAAGCCTTCTCAAGCACCCACTAGATATGAAAGCACCAACTTCCTATACGTATGAACCAATCCACACTCAAATAGGAACTGTATGTTCTCTGTAATGTGGTAGCCACTCTACCTTATATCAACTGTATACTCTCTACTCATAGTGCTCACTATGCAACATCACAATGACTTGCTGAACAAAAGTCACTCATCACAGCTCAGACAACTCTATGTTCTATGTTCTTTACTAACATATAGTTTTTCTCAGTCTTTTTCTCTCCATAGCACACATTCAGCTCTTGGCCTTCATTCTCTACATAGGCATTCTTGGCCTTTCTCGTAGCACAGGAAACTTCTACCTTTACTGACAATGCACAGGAAACTTCCACCTTTACTCATAGCACACAAGAAACTTCTACCTTTACTCACATCATGCAGGAAACATTGGCCTCTCTCACATAGCTCAACTCTCGAGATCACTTACCTTAGCATAGGCACTCTCATCCTTTTTCTATAGAACAGGTTCTCTCTCAGCCTTACACAACAGTGCACTCACATAGAGATTTTTCTAGTTAGCTCTCACTGGAAACTATGTTGATTCCCCTCACATTTCTCATATGAGCTCTTTGGTTTTTCTCCTCTTATACTCCCTGATCGATGCTTCCACTCTATCCTCCATTCACACTACATGAGTTTACCTCAACATGGCTGTACCATTCCACTCTCGTGTTTGACTTGGTCTCTTCTATTGCATTGACCATGAGAATGGGAAACTGACTGTTTGTCCATACTAAGAATGAATTCTCAAGCCACCTGGACACTTTAACTGGGCAAAGTCCTTGTCTGTGAACAACACTCCTAACACTAAGGCTCTCCATGCTTATTCATGGTCTCATAGTACTTTGGCAGGGCTCCTCTGTGGATCATTATCCTAATTTCCTTGTCTCAGAGTTTTCTGACAGTCACTATTTATTCCTACAACCAACTCCTCTGTGCTCATACACTCCTCTGCTTCTAACTCATCCAACTGTCAATACTCCTTTACACTACTATATCGAAGCTTTTACACCACAAAGAAATTTTGGAGCCCAAACATCTTGTAACTCTATTAAGAAGATGTTATGATATTAAAATATTCTAATTGGCCTTTAGCCACATCTTCTTAGCTCCTTATCACATCTCCACCGTAGGACCACTGCATGTGACCTTCAGTATAGCAATTCAGTGCTAAGTTCTTTAATATCGTGTCAGGGGCCTTTCTCCTCATGTTATTTCTCCGTGCCCTTGGTTTTTTGGGCTCCACGGCCAAGCACTAACAACATCGGAAGCTTCACATATTGTAACTTTATCCAATATTCATTTAAAGCAGAAATCCAAAATATCCAACCTATGATCTGCTCCATAACATTTACGTGCTAAGCCTCGATCTACACCCTTGTCTCTAGTTTTTTTCCTCAACCAAGTGCCAACAAATCGAAACCCCCTTGTCAGAACTTGCTCATTACAAATTTTTATAAAGTTATAATATCCTCAATCCTCCAATCACCAAATTTTGATATGATGTCATCATTTCCAGGTGGCGAATCCTTAGAGGTGACACATGTCACTCAGTTATGGCCCATTAGGCCACCCAATATGGTTGAATATGCATGCCATGTGTCCTGCCATGTTGTTGCATCATTCTAAGTTAGCTTCCACAGTATTTTGTTAGAGCTAATTAGACAGTTCCATGTCTCTTATCGAAGCCAATCACATGCTGCCATGTGTCCTTATCATAGCCAATCATATGCCACCACGTTGTCCTACTACAGGAGATAAAAAGTGGCCTACTGACATTTGGTTTTTCAATGAAATCCTTTGTTAATCCTTATCAATGCTCTTTGACAATTTTTAATGCTATCGAAACTTTTAATGATATCGTAACTTTTCAAAGGTTCACACTTTCAAAAGTTTTGATCCTATGATTGTTGATGTTATGATCTCCTTCAAGCTCCGATGCTACCTCCTCCTATGAATTGGACCTCCGACATTGTGACCTTGGATAATGCAATCCAACGATAAGTTTGATTCCCTAGTGTTGCAATGCATTGGTATGCTCGACCTCCAATATGTCATCAATATGGATGATTCTCTAATGATGTGATCACCGATATCTTTGGTCTTTCAATATGCGATTGTCGATATGCTAATACCCCAATGTGCCAATTTCTGATATCATGGACCTCCGAAATTCCAATTTTCTTTAGGACTTCAAGGTCCTTATCATAGAAAAATAATAAAAGTTGATCTAGAAGTCCATTTATGGACTTCTGCATATTGTTGGAAAGCTCTTCTTGAGAACTTTCCAATGGAGAGGGACTAATGTAGTATTTGAGCCCATATGTTACCTTTAAGATCACTCCAAGCTCTCTAACATGATTTTTCTCCTTGACTCTCTGGACATCTGGACTCGCAACCACTAAGGTGATCCTCTACATGAAGCCTCTAGCTACCATGGACTTCCTGTTGGTGCATCACTCTAATCATCGGTTTATGGCTTCTCCAATAAGCCTTCTACTATGATGATTTTCTACAAGAATCCTACAACTACCATGGACTTCCGTCTGTATCATCACAATAATCATCATTTTATGTCTTTTGCACTAACTCTGCTGTTATGATAATTCTCTACTTAAATCTTGCAACTATCATAAGATTCCTTTTGTGCCATGAAAAACCATGGGATTCCTCTTGGGTCATCACTCCGAACATCTACTACGACAACCATCCAAGCTAGTTTGGTTGACATCAATGCCAACAATAAGACTATGCCATCTGGCCAACACATCTCCCGCTCATGATTGTTGAAATCAATGCCAACACACTTGCAGATGCCTTCACTAGGCCACTGGCCATCCAGGCAATGCTAGTTGTCAAATAAGGCTGATGCAGGAGCATTCAGCTCAGAAATATTATTGTATTTTAGTAGACATAGAGGGTCTTGTGTTTTCAAGGAAGTTGGTTTCCTGAGTATTAAATGAATGTCATTATTAAGTCTTTAGGTAATTTTATGAGAGATATTAAGAATAGCATTTAATTAAGTATTGTGAGGAATATCTGTAAATGTTCCTGAATGTTGGAGAACATGAGAGATTTAGACTAGTTAAGAATCCATAGGGATTGAGAGAATTGGAAATCAGTTGTAAATCATATATTAGGAATTGGTTTCATGATTTTGGGGATTGAATAGAATCCTTAGGATTTAGTTAAGTTGTTGATATGTCTGAGGGATCATTGAGATATCTTACGACTTGACGAGCATATTAAGGATATGAACCAGGAAATGGGTTACATAACCTTTTTTTTATAAATGTAAGTCTAAAAGGCATAGAAGAGGGTTAGCTAGCTAAGAGTTAGTTCGAGAGTTAGTAGCTAGAAAGTTAGATAGGGTTTGATTGTAAGCCTATGGGCAGGAAAGGAAAGGGCCACTGATTAGAAAATCGAGCCAGAGAGAGAGAGAGACTCATTATGTCATTATTTGTTTATATATACATAAAGAGTTAATTCTGAATTGTGCAAGTGTGGATTGAGTAAGTGAATGATAAATTGTGTGTGAGTTAGAATTAATTTTGTGTAACATAGGTTTTTAGGTGTGCAAAACCAGAGACAAAATATAGAGAGGAGTGCTACAGGTTTACACACAAATGGTATTAGAAAATCCTTTGATGTTATAGCAAACGTAGAACTGTAAGGCTTCCTAAAATCTAAGAATTGTGAAGGAAGCGTAAAGGGGCAAAGGAATGAATTAACAGAGTAGAGATCGAGATCAGAATAATAGAATACCAAAGGCGAGAAAAATTATACAGTCAAAGAAGTGAGAAGGCTGTTATACGGTGAGATGTAGAAAGAATTAAACAACAAAATATAGTCGTTGGATCAATCAGATCAATGAAAGAGAATGTGGAGATAGATATCTAGGATTAAATCGCATAACACAAAGTCAAGAAATGAAGAGATCAGATAAAGCCATGTGCTAATGGGTTCGGGGTAGTATTCGTAAGGGGTAAGCAGTATATCCCACACCCTAAAGGTTGTAAATGATAATTCTAATTTCTATGTGATTAACCTGAGGACTTAACACATATCACACGATGGAAAGAGGAAACCACTTTTCTCGTGCACTCTTGGTCTGATATCGATCATGCAAGATTTCATGTGAGATTGTGCGATAACTGTTGGATCGAGCAGGATTGATCAATGGTGGAGATCAGTCAAGCTAGTTGGTGATCAGGTGATGCGATAACCGTCGAATTAAGGAATGAGATCAATGACAGAGGTTGAATGCTCTAAAGAGAACATCAATATATGTGTAAAGGTTTGCGGAATGGCAAAAAGGTAGTGTGGGTTATGAAATATTTCTATTATACAAGAGTTATAATAGAAAGTAGCGAAATAAATGTATTATGGTTAATGTTAGCTTAAACCCAAGCCAAAATTAAAAGGGTATGGTTAATATGCGTGGTAATAAGAATTAACCAAAGATTATTGATAAGCCTCATCATTGAGCAATTATATGGGCCTTAATTGGCCCTAATTCACCTCCTAGCTTAGTCAAAGCAACTATTCTAACAACTTAGTGCATAGTGGATTTCAGAGATCTGTGGTGTGTTCTTTTAAAATCTTTGATCGGAAAATCCACAGTAAGAGAGTTTTTACACCATAATTTTGATTATATTTTGTTTATGAAATGAGTTAGAGTTGGATATGTTGCTTTGTGGTCTAATGTGCATGAAATGAAGGAATAAAGGATAAAAGTAAGGAAAATGTAGGTAGAAAGGATAAAAGCAAAGAACTATGCCAAATACATTGGTAAAGACTCGAATGAGACAAGGTAGAGTAACTATAGTAGGTAAATCCTCCTCATTTACTACCCCTCCATTCGAATATTCCTCCATCAGTTCGGAGTGCACACAACCATCATGTTGAAGACTAAAGAATAGTTGAGCAAGTGAAAGTGACACAAACTAGTTTTTCTTGAGTTAGAGACCAAGCCTCCCTAATGGGAAGGAAGTCATTACACACTTCAAATTTATAAATAGAGAGGTTTAGGACCTTAGTACGATACAAATTTTATATTGTAAAACTTTGTTTTATTTATGAGTTGTAAAGACTCGTGACAATTTGTTGTGTAATCCATGTTTTTTCTAATAAGAATGAGTTTTGCTTAAGCCAGCAATGAGTTAACTCCGAGGACTGAAGCTCTTGGGTTAGGGCATGACCCAAGTAGCCAAATATCCTCTTTACTATACATTTATGCTATCATAGAGTTATGTTATGTTTATTTGCTTAAGTAGTTTCATGATCATTTGTTGAAGTAGCCTTATGGTTTTCGTTATTTATTTGCTTAAGTAGTTGCACTTTCATTACAACAATATGCATAGATCACACATGGTTTTCATGCTCATTTGCTTCAATAGCTACATTTGTTGTAGTTTAGTTTCATTTGCTTCAGTTCACAGGTTAGCTAGAAGAAAAATACCACTGTCAGGTGTTGCAAATAATACTGGGAGGGGGGGGGGACATGAACCAATATTAGCAAATCAAACACTTTTTCATTTTCATGCTCAGATGATCCAGGTGGATGTTGGTGGCCACCCACCTATCCCATTTGGACCCCCACAATTGTCTCTTTCAGCTTTTTCAATTTCCTAAATTGTAGCACAATTTACTATTTTTAGCAGTTTTTTGGGTCCTGAACTTCCGGAGCCGTTTTGAGGCCCTAAACGAAGTTTTTTGGGAAATATGGGGGCAACATGGGTCCATGGACTGATGTTGCCCTTCCCAAAGTGGTAGTCCCCGGATAGATATTTCTAATGAGCTATCATACGCGTCAAACGGAGATCGTATGCCAAAGTTACGACCCCGGGAAATTGATGTACCAATTTACCCAAAACGGGGCCCACAATTTGGCGTTTCATCTTCTAAGGGTCAATTTTGGAATGTGAAGGGTTTTTCATTGTTTCTCAATAATAAATAGGCCTTCGAGCCTCATTGTAACACAATTTTGGGAACACAGTTCAGAGGCATGTAGCCGCACATCTCTTCTCAGAGATAAGCTACCATCGCCCTAGCTGGTTTATTTCCATTTCTGGTTGTAAGCATATTTCGGTATTTTCCATTAATGAAATGAAGTATTATTTCTGCTACATCTCTTTATTTATGGTTATCGCATCTCTGTATTTATGGTTATCTATGTAATCTATTGCGTTCCTGTCTAAATTCGGATCATATGATGTATTGTTGAGTTCTGTACTACTTCTTTAAAATGTTTAAATATCTGTACATATGTTATATGGTTTCCTAAGTTAATGTGAGTAGCATAATGTGGTTGGATTATATTAGGTGCTTGATTGCTATGATTTAAGATCAGTTGCAAGTTGTGGTTCCCTTGGTGCCTCATTCTACCTCCTCGCACTTCAGTCGCAACATGCCTCGGGTGAGACTCCTTACCTCTCTGGGTAAGCTGAAAACGTCGACATTGTTCTAGAAAACAATGAAGCCTTGTTGGCCCCTTGTACCTAAACCCAGGGTCTCTTCCCTACTTCCATTTTCTTGTCAACACATGCCAAGTCATGCCAAGTGGTAAAGCATGCCAAGATGTGCCAGGTGTTAGGGTGTGATGCCAACACATTCTAGTGAGTGTTAGGGAGTGCCAAGAAACATAGGGGAGTACTAGTTTCAAATGGATGGAAATGAATGGAAAAGAGTGTGTGATAGGGAGTGTTAGCGAGCTCCAAGTGTGCTAAGGGGGGAGTGACAAGGTATGCTAGGTAGTGCCAAGGCATGCTACGGAGCTAAGGAAGCATGCAAAGATGTACCGAGTTCCAAGGTGTGCCAATTCTTGCTAAGAAGTGTTAGTGAGTGTTAGGGAAACACAAGGGAGCACTAGGTGAAAATGCATGGAAATGAATGAATAAGAGTGTGTGATAGGGAGTGCAGCGAGTTCCAGGTGTGTTAAGGGGGGATTGACATAGTATGTTAGGTAGTGCTAAGGCATGCTAGAGTGTGAGGGTAGAATTAGACCAAGATGTGCGAGCTGTCAGGGTATGCCAACGTGTTCTAAGAAGTGTTACATAGTGCCATGGAAACACAAGGGACCATTAGCTCAAAATAATGGATGGAAAATTTGAATGAATAAGATTTTGTGACAAGAAGTGTTAGTGAGTTTCAGGTGTGCTGAGGGAGTGACAAGATATTCTTTGTAGTGCTAAGGCATGCTATAGGTCATGGAAATGATATGCCAAGATGTGCCAAGTGGCATGGTGTGCCAATGCATGCCTGGGAGTGTTAGGGAGTGCCACAAAAACACAAGGGGGTGCTAGTTTCAAATGCATGTAAATGAATGAATAAGAGTATGTGATGAGGAGTGTTAGTGAGTTTTAGCTGTGTTAAGGAGTGAGTGACAAGGTATGCTAGGTGGTTCCAGGTAATGATAGAGTGCCAAGGCGACATGCCAAGATGTGCTAGGTGTCAAGGAGTGCCATGAAAACACAAGGGATAACTAGCTCAAAATGCATGGAAATGAATGAATAAGAGTGTGTGATAGGGAGTGTCAGTGAGTTTCAGGTGTGTTAAGGAGGGAGTGACAAGGTTGTATGCTAGGCAGTGCCAAGGCATGCTAGATATCTAGGACATGTGAGGGAGTGCTATGGAGTGCCAAAGCATGCCAAGGAATGTAGGGGGTGATAACACGTGCCACATAGTGCCAATGGATTGTTAGATGTGCCAGGTGCTATGGCATGTCAAGATGTAAACTATTTTCTCAGTTTTTTTATGGACATGGTTGGACACGATCCTTGGCATGGTAACTTGTAACTTGTTAATTGGATAAGTTGAAATTATACATGAGTAGCCTAGGATGATTTATAGTCAGTTATTAGGTGAACAAGGCATAGTCTAGTCGTAGTAATTGTAACTTGGTTAAGTTGTTGTAGTTGAGGCAAGACATGGTTGGGTTCCCAAGTCCCAAAAATGGTAAGGGTAGTTGTGAGGGAATTATAGCTAAGGCATGTCAGGGCGTGCTAAGGATGAAAAGTCATGCTAAAACATGTTGAACATTGTCAATGCATGTTGAGAAATCTTAGGGAGTTAGGGCATCACAAGGGTGAACTAGGTCAAAATACATGGAAATGAACAAATACGTGTGTGTGCCAAGGAGCGTTAATGAATTCCAGGTGTCTCAAGGAAAAAGTGTGTTAGGAGAAGGTCATAATAGCAATGGTAGGAGGCAATCATATGGTTACAACTATAAGGGGTTGGTCAAAGTCATTTAAGATAAAGCAAGAATTTGGGTTGGGCACAACATTGTTTTGTTAATGACTTGGTTGGGTTCCCAAGTCGCAAAAATAGTAAAGCTATCTATGAGGGCATTAGAATTAGGTAGTGCCAAGGTGTGCCAGGGAATGCCAGGAAGTACTAACACATGCTAGATAATTCCAAGTTATGTTAGGCATGCTAAGCCAAGCCAACTTCTAAGGCATTCCAAGATGTGTTAGGTGCTAGCGTGTGTCGTGAATGCATGCTAGGGAGTGTTAGGGTCAAGTGATAATGAAACACAAGGAAACACTAGTTTCAAATGCATGGAAATGAAGTGTCATCGAGTGCCATTTGTGCTAAGGAGGAAGTGACAATGTATGCTATGCAGCGCCAAGGCATGCTAGAGTGATAGGGAAGCATATTAATATGTGCCAAGCGCCAAGGTGTGTCAATGTGTTCTAAGGAGTGTTAGGGAGTTCCAGGGAAACATAAGGGATAACTACACCAAAATGTGTGTAAATGAAAGAATAAAAGTGTATGATAGAGAGTGTTAGCAAGATCCAACTGTGCTAAGGAGAGAGTGACATGGTATGCTAGGTTCTGTTAAGTCATGCTATGAGAGAGTGAAAGGGAATGCCAAGGAATGAAAAGGTGTGCTAACACATGATAGACAATCTCAATCAAGGATGAGGAGTGCTAGGGAGTGTCAAGGCAACACAAGGGATAACTAGGTCAAAATTCTTGGAAATGAACAAATAAGAGTGTGTTCCAAGGAGTGCTAGTGAATTCTAGGTGTCCCAATGATGAAGTGTTTTAGGAGAAGTTTAGAATAGGACTTGCAAGAGGCAAGCCTATGATTGTGATAAGGCGTGGACAAAGAAATTTTAGAGAAAGGGAGACTAGGGGTTGGGCAAAATATTTTTTTGCTAATGAATTGGTTAGTTTCCCAAGTCACAAAAAAGTAAGATTATCTATGAGGGCATGACAACTAGAAGTGTCAAGGTGTTCTAGTGAATGTAAGGTTCCCAAGTCGTGGAAAAATTTAATATTGCTAGCTGTGAGGGCATGACTACCAAGGTGTGTTAGGGAATGCTAGGGCATGCTAACATGTGACAGATAGTCGAAGGCATGTCAAACAAGCTAAGATGTGCCATGTGCTAAGGCATGTCAAGATGTGAAAGGGTGTGACAATTATCCATGCCAAGGAATATCAAGTGTTGGCTTGTTGGGGTTTGACCCAGCTTTAGAGTTAGTTAGCTAAACAAATCCCTATACTACTGGCCCTTTCGGAATAGTCCGCAAAGTGCGGATTGAGGTCTCACCCAAAGTAGTATGGGGGGGCACTGGAACTAGGTTCCCGCACCTTGAGATGTCTAAGGGGTTGATTTGGTCCAACTGTTAGTCCCTGTGTGTAGGTTTTTTTGTGCACTTTCCTGGTCTTCGCGTCTAATATATTCACCTTCACACAACCCTAACTAGGGGCTGTGGGGCTTTCGCACTATTGGAGTGGTGCTCGGCACTATCCTCCTAAGTCACACCCGAGATCTTACTTATCTTCACGTAAATGGATGCCTTATGTTATATTTACTTATACAACACATTCATATGAGTTTGTGCAAAAAATAAATAGTAAACTTGCAATTCATACCTAATAATACATAAAACAGGAAAATATACACAAATATGATAAAACTTCTCTTTATTGATGCTTCCAACGGTTACAGACTCGACCTAGCCTGCGCCCTTAGTTGTGGACTACTAGGCCTCTGCACACTCAGGTGTAGATCCTTCACCTACTGTACAACCCAAAGACACACTTTACACTTCGTCTCAATCACTTCCTTAGACTCATCATGCTTAGATTCTTTCTCTTCCCTTTTTCTACACTTAGAGCCTCACTCTATTTATATAATCCCATGGACCACGAACCATGGGTAGATCTTTCAAACTGACATTACATTACAAAAATAAGGGTGGACAACCCTGTGACTCTATTATGACTTCGCACTTTGCACCCACAAATCGCAGAGTCTTTACAATGGACTTTGTCAAAACATGGGCTTTAAGCCCCAAAACATGCCTTGGGGGGGATTCCATGCCCAACAAGCCCCCAACATAAACATCATGACTCACCCTCAAGTCACTCTGTTGGTGCAGAGATCTTCATGTGGAGTCCCTCCAACTCTACTCGAATTGTTGCAAGGTCAGCAACACACTGAGTGGCTGCCTGCTAAATCTCTTGTACTCGTTGTTCCAAGGTCGCAGTGTCAGAATTGTTTCCTCACACCTATTCGTGCATCCCCTACATTTGTTTATAGTCCCGCGCCTTTGCCTAGCTATTAAAAGAACAATGATTGTGCTTTTTCCGGCTAGTCAGATAGTCGAGCCACCCATGTAGGGCTTTAATCGACTGCCATTCACTTTGCCTAGGAAAGGTTCTCCATTTAGCTTTACCAGCTGTATCACGCCTTTGTTTGTGACCTCCTTAACAATGTATGGTCCTAGTCAATCCATTCTGAACTTTCCCGGGAATTTATGAAACTTACTGTCATATAGTAACCCTAAATTGTTTACCTTGAAGGTGCACAACTTAATATGGTGATCGTGCCAGGCCTTTTCGCACTGATTTTGTACTTGTTGATGGAATCCATCCAGGAACCGTTCCTCTTCAAATTCTTCCAACTGTGTGAGCCTCTCTTCCAGGGCTTTGTGGTCCTTCATACTTGTGAGCGCCGCGATGCACAGAATAGGCACAATATACTCCATTGGCATGACAACTTCCACACCATAGACCAACTGGAAAGGTGTCTATCCTGTCAATTTATTGCACGTTGTCCTATAAGCCCATAATACTATAGGAACACGCAGGTCCCATTCACTCCATTGCGCATTGCAAAATTTGGTCAGCTTAGTCTCCAGTATTTTGTTGAATCCTTCTATTGTCCCATTGGCTTGTGGGTGATACGATGTGCTTTTCTGATGATATACCTTAAACACTTATGTTAGCGTGTTGATTGTTTCGTTTAAGAAATGTGTACCATGATCACTCATCAAGATATTTGAACATCCAAATCGAGTCAATACATGTTCAAACAGAAACTTCGCAGCGGTGGTAGTTGTTAGAGTCTTATAGTGATAGGATTCATAATTTTGAATTGGATAAGGTTAAGTCTTGTAATATTGCACATACCTTTGCTTTCTGCAAATGTTTTCCATATTAAAATTTTAAAAAATGTAAAGAGGGTATGTCCTAAAAGAAATATCAAAGGGCAAAAAGAATAAGAAAAGATCAAAAAGTGAAAATATATGAACCCCAAAAACAAAAACAAATCATGAAATTGTGCAAGTCTAAATGCCACTACTATTTTACTGCTTTATTGTCATAAATAATGGTTGTGTGCAGCTTGTCATACATGCCACAACCCATGGTATTCAAATTGTTTAATCTTGGGTATTTCATGCTTTGAATTTTATGTTTATAGTTAGAGAATAAAATCTAACCAAACAGCTTAATCTTGGCAGATCATTAGATAGGTAGAGAAAATAAAAGGAGCTCATCAGTTTAATCTGAGCCCTTGGATGATATAAGGTTAGAATTAGATAGTTAACTTTTCAAAAGAAAAATGTATTATAAGGGTTTGTTAGCTTAATTGCACCCAAATAAAATGAAGAAAAAATGTTAGGGTAAGTAGAAGAAAGGTTGCTGAAGTATAAAGTTGATTGGATAAAAGCACATTTATCATGCTTAATTATATGTTTCAATGTGAATGAGCGGTTAAGAAAGAAAAAAAAATGGTTTACAGGTTTGTTTGATTAACTCTCCCTCATTTATTTCATCCCTTTACTTACTAATTTCCCCACCCACAAGTAAGTTCTAGTACTAAAAATCCTTCATGTCATAAAGGCTCAGAGCATTTCTCTAACTTTTGGTGGGACCAGACCCTTAGCTTAATGACTTATGGACATCAAGTGTTAAAATTCCATTCATAAAATTCATTTCCCTTCATTACCCTAATAAAACCCCTTTTCCTAAGGTAAACTCCATTTTCGCATGAAAAATAAACAACCCCATGCTAAATTCCATTTCATCCAAAATACCCACAAAAATATTTTATCCTAAGTATGAAGTGTATGTGAATAAAATGTGAAAATATTACATTTTATGCATAGGGGTATGTTCACTCCACTCATTCAATTTCATCTTAATTTTCTAACATAATACTATAGCTCCATATATACCTTTTCCCATATATAATTAAATCCCGTATATAATACCCCAACCCTTAGTTTAGCTATAAACTATACTTTTACACCATATTTCTGACAAAACCAACTTAATTCACCACTTCTCGGTAAAGCTAAAGTAATCCCATCATTAAGCCCTGCTTGATCATTTAAATACATGATTAAATCATAATTAATCCCAAACTGCCAAGGATTAAAGCCTTGGCCCCCCTGAAACCTATGCTCATTTCATCCGTGCACATATGCCACCCAATTGTCCATCTGATGATCAATGTGCACATTCGATGGTCCACAGCGATATCAGGTTCACCTGATGTTCGACCTTTACCTGCCCGATAAAGTGGTTTTGCCCGGTCCCCCATTTGCTACGTGTCAAGCGCTAACATAGATTGGTGACCCCTCCAAAATACAACCTTCTCCATAAACGTGGTACGATGGCTTGGGAAACTGCCTCCCCGCTCAACCCAAAAAACCGCCCTGTGTTCATTTGTAATTTACTTGCCAAAAAGTTCTAGTTGCTCAATAAAAAGCCTAAGAAGCCCTTTGTCTCCTTTTTCATTGATTTTCTTTGTAAACCTCTCAAACCGTTGCAACACCTACAAACACTGAAATCACCAATTGAAATCAAATTTCACTCCTGAAGAAGCTACAAAGACCATAATTGTTGGATTTTATAGGCCTAACCTAGGTTCAGAGGTGATTTAGACAAGAAAATCTTGTTACTACTGGCCCTTTCAGCAACAGTCCGCGGAGCGCAAACTGAGGTCTCACTCGAAGTAGTATGGGAGGGTGCTAGAACTAGGTTTCTACACCCTGGGGATGTCTAATGAGCTTCTGGGGGTCCACAGTTTGACCTGCGTGCACGTCACTACGCTCACTTGCTATCCTTTTACAACCAGCAATGCTGCTTCCGAGCAGCCCTACTTTGGACGCAACCCATAATATCCAAGTCCCTTGCTATGTAATCTGTTATTATCTAGTTACTTAACTTGTTTAGGTAATACTAATGATTATTACAACATATTCAACAACTATATCAATGCACGTGATAAATAAAACAATATAAATGTAAAGAAGGAAATGCACAGTAGGTACATAGAAATAGGAATCAACTTCTCTTTATTTATCTTCAATCGTGATTATAGACTCGACACTGCCCTATGCACTCAATTGTAGAGGTTCATGCACTCAACTGCAGACTCTAGTAGGCCTCTGCGCACTTAGCTGCAGAGCCTCTTCCTACTACTACGACCCAACACCCTTAGACTCCTACTCTAAGCTCGAACCATTCATATTCTTTTCCCTTCTTCCTTCGCTCTCCTTTACAACTTAGAGCCTTGCTCTATTTATACAATCCCATGGTCTGTGGACCATGGGTAGGCCGACATGACTTTACATTACATTACATTACTTTAGGTCGAACCAACCTATGACTTAATGTACACTTCACGTTCCGCGCCTGCAAATCGCGGAGTCTTACAAAATCTTTGACTAAAATTTGGGCTTTAAGCCCCAACGCATGTTGTGGGGGGATTCCATGGCCAACAGGTCCCCACCACAATCATCATGACTCGTCCTGAGTTACTCTGCTATTACGGCGACCTTGGCGCGGAGTCCCTCCAACTGGTCTTGTACTATTCGGAGGTCCGCGACGCATTGTTCTTCGGTTTGTTGGACCTACTGTATGCACTCCTCCGATCTTTCTTTGTGACTATTTGCTACCTACCTTAGCACATATAGTTCCTACTTCTGTGAGAGCCTTCCCTCAATGTCAACCATAATGGTGAAGGCCTCATCAATCCAAGGCTAGATGCGCGCCATGAGAAGTGCTTCTTTCTATCTGACGACATCCACCCACTCTTTCAATGTGCTTGCTTGCTGCATCTTTACCAGTCGTTAGGTGAGGACGAATGTCTATGCAATTCCCCTGACATTATCATATTGTTCATGCAGTTCGCACACCTCTGTTTCTAGGCGTTGTATGTTGGGGTCCTCCTGCAAGGATGTGAGGACGTCAAAATCTTGGTCCAACATACTGGTATAGTCCTACACTACCTATCCAATTTCTTCCTGTCTTGTTTGAATCATGCTAATGTGATGCTTTCTAACTTCTAGAGGAATGGAAGGCTACGCCTTCATCTGCAACTCATCAATCTGGAGGTTCAGCTCCAGCTGCACTCGTGTTGTTTCCTTGTGCGTGCTATGGACTCCACTTGCCAGAGAGTGGATCCACATCTCTGTTGGTAGGTCTACAATGATGGAAAATTCTGGAACTCATTGGCATGCTTCATCTACTGTCTTCACAATCTGTTGGTTTTGTGACATCGGTTCGTCCCATTGTAGACTGAGTTGTTCGATGTTGATCTTTTGCTCACTCATCCCCTGAATCGCTTAGCCTTCCTTGGCATGGAGCTCTATTGTTATACCATCCTGCAGCTGGTACAGTGTGTCTCATAGAAGGATAGCCAAATTTAGGCCAAGTCCCTTGATCTTGCGCACCGTGGCTCTGTCATCCTCTTTCTCTGTTGTTAGTGATCCTTCTGGTAATGCTACGGTATTGACCATCTTTGTGCGTAGCAGCTGCTCTACTGTTGATGTACTTGTTATGTCATAGGTGGCTATAGTTTCTTCCTGTGGGGGCTGCACCTGTAGTTCCTGTAGTTGTGCCCTTAGGGCACCCAACATAATCTGCTACTCCGACATGGCTTCCTGGAGCACTTCCTTTGTGACCTCGCAAACCATGTCACTGATGTCATAGAGGTCGCCTTCTATTAGTGTGATTGGTTTGATGGCCAATTTGGATGCCTTGACCTTTTTTTCGTGGACCTGATCTCTCCATGACATGTGACCTTTTTGGCTAGGTGGACATTGTGCCTAGGTCCACACCTTCTTCTGTGTCCTCTACTCCCTGTCTTGTAGACAAGTTTTGGCCCTCCTCGTCCTCCGTTGTGGTGGCCCCTGTTGCCTGCACTACTGCTCGTTCTTAAGTGACCTTTGCTTGCTCTGCGGCTACCCTTTCTGCCTCGCGGACGACCCTTACCTTCGTAGTCACTTTCTCATTGCACCTTTGTTGGGCCAACTTCATGACATGATACTTGGTTGCATCCTTTTTCTTCTGTGCTGCTATTCTATCCATCTCAACCAAATTTGGGGTGCGCCACTTGGGGGGCCATGATTCTAGCACTAGAAAGATCACATCATCGATAGCGATGAAGGGGAGCTTGGTCCATTGCTGCACTGGATCCTTACATGCCTTGATGTACACATTATGCATGTCTTCCTTGAAGTCTGCAAAGCTCCATAGACTCTTGTACACTATGGGGCACAGGCGCAGCCGTCTGTTGATCCATATCCGGACGCTCGCCTCCGTAAGCACCCAGAAGATCTTGGTACCATGAATCCGCTTGGTTTCCTTGGTGGCCTAGAGTGAAGCATACTTTACGGCCTCTGGTATGTCTTGTTCAATACTAGGGAACTGACTATCCTCGGGTAATTCCCCTGAGCAACCACGCGTAGTGGAAAGTCTTGCCCTCCTCCTGGGCTTCCTTGCAGTTAGTCAGGAACTCTTTGTAGAGGAACCCGACTCAGTTGAGTTCGACCCCCTCCATGCATTGTTCTGCCAACGCAACTACTAGGATTGGTACTTCATCTCCACGACATTTTCTCATTACCTTCTTGGCTAGGATCTGGGTGGCTACACACATCGCTTTATCTTTAACGTTGCTGATTGTGTAACCCCTCTTTTTCTTCTCCAGTTTGTATTTTTTCTTCATGGCCTCTATGAGTGCCAAATATCTACTTTTTCCTGCTATTGCCATGGGGTCCTTTCCCTTACAGGGGAGCTGGGAAATCCTATGGATGAGATTTGCCATGATGGGAATATGCTCTTCCAACCATAAGTACCCATCGTGCACTAGGAAAAGCAGTTTCATGATTACTAAAATAGTGATAGATGTGTGGTGAAAGTGTGGAATACACAACAGCTGAAGTACCAGACAGCCATTTCCGCAGCTCTAGTGTTTTGACTGACCCCTCCATACTTTGCTTCATGAGGCTATCTGTCTCCATGTACGAGAACTTCTCGCTGTCTGTGAGGTCCCAATCTTCAAACTTCATTGTAGGTACATGACCCAGGTGTGATCCCTCAAAAACAATTCCATCAGGGAGGAGTGGTGTTTGGAGTGTGCTTTTAGTGGGATCCAAGTCCTTGGGTATCTTAGCTTTCCCTTTTCTCGAAGGAATGTACTTGGGCAATTCCACTGCAGTATGCATTGGCTAGATGTCCTCTTCCATTTCTTTTGTTACCTCTATCTTATCGATGAGAGTCTATAGGTCCTCCTCCTCATCATCTATCTCAATGGTGACAACCTTGCCTTTTTCTTCCATTGAAATTTTACCGAACCATGGATTCCTTAGGGACATGCAAACTGGCCCCGCCACCTACTTATCTTTCTTGGGCCTCGGCATCTGAAGCGATTTTGGGATTTTTGGCATGACGCCAATGTCTCTGGGAACATCATGCACCATGGGGTTCTGCGTGGCCTCATCGGTGGTTCCTTCTACAAAGCCCAAATCTCTCCTGGTAGATGTCATCTTGCTTGAGCTGTTTGTGGTTGTACACGAACTTCAACACTCAAATCTCCCTCAATGCTCAACACTCTGTGCTCTAATGGATTGATAAAATCTCAAATGAACAAGTGTTGTATCATCGTTAGCCCTTGGAGTTTTATAGCACCTTTGGAATTAAAATCCAAATGTTCCCCCCAATTCTGGGCCATCAATTCTTTCTTGGCAATAGATTTCCCCAATTCTAGCCCCTAATTCGTGTCTTAAATGCCCGTTTCCCACTCCCTTTTGCCTTAAATTGGACCTCTCGTCATGAATAGTGACACCAATCGTTACATCCCAGCCTACCCACACAGCAACACAACCCCCCGTGTGCAGGCATGACCCTTGTGTCATGTTGATTCTGCGCACACCTCCCTCATCACGTAGTCCCCAAACAGACTCTTTTAGAGTCTTGTGCTCTCTTTCAACTATCTAGAGCACTGAGACTATGCTCCCTACAGCTAGTCAGGTGGTCACAGCACCTATGTGAGACTTCAACTCGCCTTCCAGCATAGTCCACAAAAATTCCTCAATTGTCTGTGCGACGGCCGGCATCGAGCATTCTACTCTATGTAGTGTGCTTCCCTGGTTACTGCATTTGGTGAGGTGTGGTCATAGCCATGGTAGTAGAGTCATAAAATATCGGTGACAATGTTCTAATGCAGTGGTATGGTCATCCATATCTTGAGTTGTCATCCTTAGTTTATCAACGAGACATGCTTACGTGATCTCGTTTTCTAGCCTTTTGATTTTAGCATCCATCCAAATTCTTTTCTTCCTCAATCATACTCGGCCCTGTTTGAGTTTGCAAAGTCCAAGGTTCCCTTGCCAGATGGCTTCCTGAATCCTTAGATTTTCGTCCTCGTGTAGATGTGTGATTTCTTCCTCTTGGCCATCACACACTGCCACCATTGTGGGAGTCGTTACATGCGACTCCTTTTTGTATTGTCTTCAAAAATTATGGTTTTTACTATGTTTCGTATATTTAAATCATCTCCACATTCAGGGTTTTGCACATGGTACTATAAGTCCATTGAACCATAGGTACGTGCAGGTCCCAATTAGTTCGCCTCGCCTGGTGAACCTTGTTCAGTACTCTGCACACCCTATCAAATTACTCATCATGGAGAATTGGTAGTGCGCGTCACCTTTCCTACTGTTGCAGTTTGTTCCGATTCTCTAGTCTGGGGGTGGTGTGCACTTGTGCAGACTGTACAACGTATCTCTGTACCCATCGAGAAAGGTGAGAATGCAAGTTGTTTTGCCCCTGCTGATTGGCTTTCATTTAGAACTTGGGTTTTCCAAAATGTAGGCACATTATCCTTCTGCATCGATGTCAATCCTCAAAATTTCCTTGATGCGTACCACCATTGTGTGGGTGTTGTGCGTAGTGCCCACTTCAGTGCATCAAACCTCTACTGTTCTGGTACTGTGCTTTCAAATTTTCTCAGAAATTCCTCTACCATTGTTAATCCATCATATATGGGTAGTTCCCTTGCCTATATTGTCATGCAACGCAATGATCTAATCTTCAGGTTGCAATTCAACGTTGTTACTTTGTGCAGTCAATTCTGCCATCGCTCTATTTCTTCGCCTAAATTTGAAGTTCAGGAGCTTTCTCACTCCCACGAAATCTTTCCATCTGCAGTTGGATTCACCCAATCCTGTTCTCACACAGTTATATTATAAATACAATTGAGATCTTCATCAATATCATCATCACGCACCGATTTTGTTTATCGCACTCCTTTAGCTGGATCAAGTGGTACTACCACACATAGTGACTTTTTCTCAAAGATCATTTTGTCCTTCTTCATATTTATGACTGCATTCATATCGGTGGCCTAGTATATTCCTAGTAGCACAAGATAGGGATTGTTGTCATTAACATTCTCTCTCACTTCAAAATTCGCTTGCACGCTCACGCCTTCAATATCAACTGTTACCCCTTGCAATTGTCCCATGGGCAAAATCTTTTGTTGGTTCGCCATTTGTAACTAAAAAGGGGACCGTTGTAACATGGGTCGGGCCATGCATTCACATCTTTTGTTTGGTAGTACATTCATGTCCGAACCTAGATCCAGGATTATCTAATCCATTTCGTACTCAGCTATTTGCACAATCAACCTCATTTCCCTTCTTGTGTGCAATGCATGCTTTCCAAGTTTCCAGACCACGCACGGTTCTCCTAACCATGTGCACCTGGTGATAAGTTCCTATAGTCCTTTAACTGCCTTGCTATCGTGAAGAAGTTTCATGCATGTCTCCAGAAAGGTAGTGAGCATGGAAGGATCCATTCCTGGTTCTAGGTGATCCTTACTACCTGAAGTGGAGGCCTGCGTGAAGCTCTTCTTAGCTTCCATGAATGTCTCTCTCATGCATTCTAAATCAAATTTAGGTTCCTTTGTAGGAGACTTGCAAACCCACACGCTTTCTTCTAGCTACTTCCCTTTATCATCTCCCATGGTCATACTGCTCCTGAGCATCAAGTTTACATTTAGGTCTTCTTCGCACAGCTCAGACCTCATCATTTATAAATTTTGGGTCAGAGGGGGCTAGAGTACCCCCTTTTTGCGCATCCTCACTAATAGCGAAGGGTAGTCTTATGCCTCAAAATTAAAATGAGTACAGTACCAACATGGTATTCCTATTGGGTTTGTGAAATCACGGGCATAGTGCCCCAACCCTCCGCAATTGTAACAAATTAGTTGTTAGTGACCCCTTCATTGTCCCATTCTGCCTTAACCCCACCGGCACCCCTAAAACCCAGCGCACGCCATCCTTGCATTTGGGTCAAGGCCTTGTGTTTTGGTCTGCACCTTGTAGGTATGAGTGCGATCCATCATTAGTTCATAGATTTGGAAGGTGCGTTCATCAAGGCCTATCAATCTACAAAAATTACAAAACAATTGCTGGGACGTGTGCATATACTTCTGCAATAGATGAAAATTGTCCATAGTGTGTTTTTGTTGGGTCCCCATAATACTAGTGATTACCCCATTACTATTGTAGTTGTACCCATTATTAATATTGTTGTGCCCCTATTGTACCCATATTGTTACTATTGTGCCCCATAGAAGCCCACTATTGTTATTATTGTGCCCTTACTATATTGTTATGTAGGCTCTGATTATGTTATGACCCCTTAGACTCCTATATATAGAAAGGAGGTCTTTTCATTTGTATCATCCAAGAATTATTCATTTATGTAATGTAAAGGAGGTTGCCCCCTTGAAGAGGCAAAATTCTAAGGCGTTGATCTATCTTTTCTATCTTTTCTTGAGCTAGTTTCATAACATTTGGTATCAGAGCTTTGGATTCTAGGGTTTTGCTACTCCAAACAGGTCATCGTGGGATTTTCGCTATAAATTTTTTTCTGCGATGTTTCAGAAGTTGAAAAAAAAACCCATTTGAGAAGACATCGCGCTAAATCACAGGTCACAATTTCTGAGCATTTTAAGGTATAATTTCAGAGATATGATTGGAGGAAGTTGGTCTTTTTGTAGACTCCTGAATTACATTCCAAATAGGTGACCTGGGGAAAATCGTCATAACGTTTTCTCTGAGGATTAGATTGAAATTTCGTAAAACAGTGTAGAAAGAGGATAGACTTTAGTTTCTTCTATATATTTTTTGGAGCCAGAGGTCAAAACAGTGACTCGTGGAACATCGTACAATTTCGCTCTACTGAATTAGTCTATAATCCGGTCATTGTGGAAGATTTGGCATAACTCTTCATTGGAGAATCCAATTGTGGTCAGACTGGTGGCATTCGAAAGAGGACACAGAGGGCTACTGCAGGTCCTAATTTCAGAACTGGATGATCCGAAATTACAGATATACATCAGCCGCAATATTGAGCTCCTACAAAGTGAAAAAAGATGTGTATATCTTTTAAAATGTTTTCTTAAGCTTGGTTTGAGAATTTATTTGGAAGGAATTCAAAGGGCATAGTGAAGCATTATTATCAGTAATTGGTGCCCTGAAGAAAGAAAATGGAAACACCTAGTAGGCAACTTGAAATCTCTAGCATGACTCATGAAGAAGAGGAAGAAATGCAACATGATATATCAAAATTACGAGACCAAGTGCAACAAGTGTCACTTGCACAAAAAGGAACAGAATCTAAGATGGATTGTTTAAAGAAAGGTGTAGAAGCTAAGATAAATGACGTGGAAGCTAAGATGGATGATTTGAAGATAGATTTGAAGACAGACATGGAAGAATTGAAGATAAATATGAATAAGTTGCTACAAGAAAGGGTCACTATGGGCGAAAGGGTAGTAAAGGAAACTCATGATGAGAACAAAGAAAATGTTAATCATGATTCCATAGACTCTAATGTTGGATCAAAGACCCACCATATTCCAAAAATCGATATGAGGAAGTTTGATGGCAAGGATTCTGCAACATGGATATTACAGATGGAGCAATTTTTCGATCTCAATAATGTGCAAAACACACAAAAGGTACGTATAGCAACTTTATATTTGGAACCAAATCAGTTTGTATGGTATCAATGGCTTTGCTCTCGTAAAAATTTTATCACTTGGGCAATTTTTACGGAAGAATTGGTAGCACATTATGAGGATACAAAAAGCAACACTTTTTTTAGCCAATTGATAAGTCTCAAACAAAAGGGTTCAATAATGGAGCACATGGAGGAGTTCCAAAAATTGAACATAAGGGTAAAAGATATTCCAGAGGAGCATAGGGTTGATGTGTTCATAGGGTCTTTAAAGGATAATAGCCAACATGATGTTTGCCTTTGGGAACCTGATTCATTAGAGAAGGCATTCAGGCTAGCAAGAAAAATGGAAAACAAAATTATGGCAACCAGGAATCATACCACTCACATCTATAAAGGCGGAAGTGTTGTTGCCACTAGTTTTCCACAACCTATAAGGTTGACACCACAACAATTGGAAGAAAAAAGAGCAAAAGGGCTTTGTTACAGTTGTGATAGCAAATACACTAAAGGTCATAAGTGTGCTGAGAAGAAATTATTCTAC
>APFE030984815.1:246607-257160 GCA_000404065.3 Pinus taeda
CAAAAGAAGAGGATATACTCCAGGAACAAAGCCTAGATTAAGAACAAATGAATCTGACCATATCTTGTAATGCATTGGCAGGAATTACCACTCCTCAAACCATCAAGATAGAAGGACAAATCAAGAAGAAAAAGGTAATAGTGTTGATTGTTTCAGGAAGTACTCACAATTTTATTCATTGTAAGGTAGCAAAAGAATTGAATTGCTTCTTATATCCAGCACCAGAGTGTCAAGTGATGGTTGCAAACGGAGGAACAATAAATTTCTCTGGAAAGTGCCATAATATCAAGCTATCCATGGGAGAATATGTATTGACTAGCCCAATGCTCTCCATTCTAATTGAGGTGTTGATGTTGTATTAGGAGTCCAATGGCTACAATCCTTGGGTACAATAGCTTTTAATTTTCAAGAACGTTTCATGAAATGTTCTATGGGAGGAAAGGAAGTTGTATTAAGAGGTATTGTAGGGAAACCGGGAAGGATAATCAACTCTAATGGTATGACAAAGCTTCTAAAAAAGGAACAAAAAGGTGTAATTGCAGAATTATATTCACTAGATGTTTCCACATGGGAATCATCTATTTCTCGAGATCTCCAAATAGTCTTGGACAATCATTCCAAGGTATTTGAGACTCCCAAAGGTCTCCCACCTATTCGTGATCATGATAATGCTATTCATCTGATTCCAGGAAGTGTTCCTCCAAACATCAGGCCATACAGATATCCCTATGCCCAAAAGAGTGAAATTGAACGTATGGTTGCAGAAATGCTAGAGGCTGTTATAATTCAACCGAGTCAAAGTTCTTTCTCTGCTCCAGTAGTATTGGTGCACAAGAAGGATGGATCATGGCGCATGTGTCCAGATTATAGGGAGCTCAACAAGCTCACTATTAAAGATAAGTTCCCCATTCCTGTCATTGATGAATTGCTGGATGAATTGCATGGATCAATTTACTTCACCAAGTTGGATCTTCGTTCAGGATATCATCAAATCAGAATGAAGACTGAAGACATTCAGAAAATAGCATTTAGAACTCATAAGGGTCATTATGAATTTTTGGTCATGCCTTTTGGTCTTACCAATGCAACCTCAACATTTCAAGGTTTGATGAATTCAATTTTCAAACCATTCCTTAGAAAATTTGTGTTAGTATTTTTTGATGATATACTAATCTACAGCAAGTCTTGGAAGGATCATGTTGAAAATGTTGACAGGGTGCTACAACTATTGGAGGAGAAACAATTATATGCAAAAAGATCCAAATGTTTCTTTGGAGTACAAGAGGTGGAATATCTGGGTCATATTGTATCTCATGGAAGAGTTAAGGTAGACCCTAGCAAAGTTAAAGCCATTAAGGAATGGAAAATCCCCACATCCATAAAGCATCTGCGAGGATTTATCGAGTTGACAGGGTATTATCGCAAGTTTGTTAAGAATTATGGAAGAATAGCAGCACCTCTAACAACATTATTGAAGAAAGATGCATTTTCATGGACTCCGGAAGCAACAAAGGCCTTTGAACATCTTAAAGAGGCAATGTGCAAGCACCGGTCTTAGCTACACCAGACTTCACAAAAACCTTTATTGTGGAATGTGATGCTTCAGGAAATGGAATTGGTGCTGTTCTAATGCAAGATGAAAGACCCATTGCTTTTGAAAGTCGTCCAATCAAGGGAAAGTTTTTAAGCAAAGCTATTTATGAGAAGGAAATGTTGGCAATACTCCATGCACTTAAGAAATGGCGACCCTACCTAATGGGAAGACACTTCAAGGTAAAAACGGATCACGATAGCCTTAAATAATTTTTAGAACAAAGATTTCCTCTGAAGAGCAACAAAAGTGGGTCACAAAGATGTTGGGTTATGAATTTGAAATCATCTACAAAAAAGGGAAGCAAAATGTGGTGGCAGATGCACTCTCAAGAAAGGATGAGGATGTGGAAGAATTGTTGTGTGCCATTTCTATTATCCAACCAGATTGGATAAATGAAGCAACGGAGGAATGGAAGAATGACGAAAAACTGTGGTCACTTATTCAAAAGATACAACATGGTTCCAGTACGTCTGATACATTTAGCTTGAAAAATGATTCGTTATGGTACAAAGATCGCTTATACCTCTGTAAGAATTCCCAGCTAAAACAAAAGATTCTTATGGAATTGCACACTTCTCCCTTAGGAGGCACTCAGGATTTTTAAAAACTTACCACAGGGTTAAGAAGGAATTTTTTTGGGAGGGCCTTAAATTAGATATTCAAAAGTTTGTGGCGGAATGTTTGGTTTGCGAGCAAAATAAAGTTGAAACAATTAAGACACCTTTATCCATTCCAAGCCAACGTTGGGAGGAGGTTTCAATGGATTTTATCACAGGTTTACCCAAGTCTGAGGGAAAGAGTGTCATCATGGCGGTAGTTGACAGACTTACCAAGTATGCACACTTTTGTGCATTATCACATCCATTTAAGCCAGTATAGTTTCTACTGCATTTATGGAAACAATTCAAAAGCTACATGGAAACCCAAAGATTATTGTAAGTGACAGAGATCCCATTTTCACCGGCAATTTTTGGACAGAATTAATTTCTTGTCTTGGTAATCAGTTAGCTCATAGCTCATCTTATCATCCTCAATCTGATGGGCAAACTGAGATAGTAAATAAATGTTTGGAAGGATATCTTCGTTTCTTTGTATCTGATAAACAGACACAATGGGTCAAATGGTTGCCTCTGGCTGAATGGTGGTATAACACTCCCTTCCATACAGCAACAAAAATGACCCCATTTATGGCACTTTATGGGTATCAACCACCATCCATCACATCATATTTAAGAGAAAATTCTAAGGTTCAAGCAGTGGAACATCACATCGAACATCAACAACAAGTCCTCCAACTCTTAAAGGATAACCTTGTGTTGGCACAGAATAGAATGAACAACAGGCAGATCAACATCGCAGCGAAATAAGTTTTGATGTAGGTGATTGGGTATTCCTACGGCTACAACCATATAAACAAATGTCCCTCAAGCAAGCTAAGAAATAAATTATCACCAAAGTATTATGGTCCGTACAAGGTGTTGCAAAAAGATTGGTACTATGGCATACAAATTGGAGCTTCCTGCAGCTTCTTGATTTCACCCAGTTTTCCATGTTTCATGTTTAAAGAAGGTTATAGGCGACAAGCTCCCAGTGCAAACGATATTGCCGGAACTTGACAAGGAAGGAAAAATTATATTGGAACCGGAAGCAATCACAGAAACAAGAACTCGACAACTATGA
The DNA here is from genome assembly GCA_000404065.3 of Pinus taeda. Taxonomy (NCBI): domain Eukaryota; kingdom Viridiplantae; phylum Streptophyta; class Pinopsida; order Pinales; family Pinaceae; genus Pinus; species Pinus taeda. Next base: position 249,882 of record APFE030984815.1, read on the forward strand.
AATCGTTCAATTTCAGAGTATCTTATCAAGTGGAAGAACTTATCCACTGAAGATTCCACATGGGAGGATGAGAATTTTATGCAGAAGTATCCAGAACTACTCAAGCGTTGAGGACAACAAGTTTTTGAAGGAGAGGGGCATGTTGGGTCCCTATAATACTAGTGATTACCCCATTACTATTGTAGTTATACCCCTTATTAATATTGTTGTGCCCCTATTGTCCCCATATTGTTATTACTGGCCCCATAGAATCCCTCTATTGTTATTTTTGTGGCTTTATATTATTATTGTTAGGTCGGCTGGGTTATATTGTGACTCCTTAGACTCCTATATATAGAAAGGAGGTTTGTCATTTGTATCATCCAGGAATTGTTCATTTATGTAATGTAAAGGAGGTTGCCCCCTCGAAGAGGCTGAATTCTAAGGTGTTGATCTATCTTTTCTATCTTTTCTTGAGCTAGTTTCATAAAAGTCTCTATCAGTACTCACAATGTCTTAGGCAAGTTTGCAAATGCATGAGTCTGTTTGGGAGCTTCGAAAAACTCTGGGTCCATCAACATCTCAGAGCTCAACAACTGAATACTTAAAATGCCAAGTGTTTCTTACTAGATAGCCACTTGTAATTTATAGGGAAATTTTAATTCAAATCTGATTGTTCCCCCGAAATCGGTTCATTAATGTTGGATTGGCGGTAGATTTTCAAGGATCTAAGCCATAAATTGTGTCTTAAATGTTAGCCACCAACTCCAATTGGCCTCACTTCTATAATCCTTTAATGAACAATCACTTTAACAATCACTTTCCAGTTGACCTGTGCGATCTCTCCCTGGGTGGCACAACTCCCTCTACGTTGTCACAGACCCAGTGACACACCCTTTCTTTGCACTATCTTCCAATCGCGTAGCTCCCCAACTTGGGCAGTGTAGTTTATAGTCCCGCACCTCCTTTCAGCTACCTAGAGTGATAAGACTTTACTACTTTGATCTAGTCACATGGTCGGACCGCTAGTGTATAGCTTCAAGCGACTGCCATTCACCTTTCCTAGGAAGTGTTCTCCATTTAACTTGACCAATTGTACCGATCCTATGTTGGTAATCTCCTTAATAACATAAGACCCTAACCAGTGCATCCTGAATTTTCTGGGGAATTTATCAAACTTACTATCATACAACAAAACCAGATCATTTAACTTAAATGTGCGCAGCTTGATGTGTCAATCATGCCATGCCTTTTGACACTACTTTTGGACCTACTGGTGAAATCCAGCCAAAAATATTTCTTCTTCGATCTCATCCAACTATGCGAGCCTCTCTTCTAGGGATCCATGATCCATCATATCTGTGAGCACTGCTATGAGTAGACTAGGCACAATGTATTCCAGAGGCTTTACGGCTTCCACACCATAGACAATCCTAAAAGGAGTTTGTCCCATCAACTTCTCGCATGTCGTTCGATAAGTCCACAATACTATAGGTATGCATAGGTCCCAATCACTTCGATGAGTATTGCAAACCTTGGTCAGCATGTTTTCAAGAACTTTGTTGAATGCCTCCACTGTCCCGTTAGCCTGTGCGTGATAAGGTGTTCTCTTCTGGTGATATACTTGAAATTCCTCCGTTAGTGTGTTGATCATCTCATTTAGGAAGTGCATACCATGATTGCTCATCAAGATTTTTGGACGTCCAAATCACATCAGTACATGCTCAAATAGGAACTTCACGGCCGTCGTGCCCATGCAATCCTTCACCCGCCGCACTTCTTTCCAATGAGTCAAATACTCCATCGCAGTGATAATGTACCTTGCTCCTATCTTCCCTTATGGTTGGATGGGTCCTACAAAATCTATTGCCCACTTTTCAAAGGGTTGAAACTTCATTTGTGGATTCAAAGGCATTTCATCCCTCCATGATGGCTAGCCTATTCTTTGACATACATCACACACCTTCCAATATGCTTTTGAATTTTGATGAAGGGTTGGCCACCACAACCCTGCGCATAGAATCTTTTGTGTGGTTTATCTCCCTGCATAATGTCCTCCTACAATGCCCCCATGAGTGTCTGCGAGGATGTTGCTTCGTTCAAACTCAAGTACATATCATCACAATATCTCATCAGTCCCCATCTTGTATAGATGCCCAGCAATGACAAAGAAATCTGCAGCGTGCACCACTAATTCCTTCTTTTGATAGACAGAGTATCCTTCTGGGGAAGTTCCTATTGTTAGGAAGTGTATTATATCCTCAAAACGACCATCCACGACACACACTAAAAATCATTGTGTGTCAGGCATTCCTTCTTCAATTTAGTAGGTTCCTTCCCTGTTTTGATGTGCGACAGATGGTCTAGTCCCACGTTCAATTGTCTAGGCTTCACAACAACCTCAAAATTGTACTCTTGGAACAATAAGAGCCATCTTCAGATTCACCCTCCCAACATAGGCTTATTGACTAGGTACTTCAGCGCGGAGTGATCTGTATACATCTTAAAATGGGCCCCTAGCAATTAGTGTTGGTACTTTTGGACTGCATACACCATAGCTAGCCCCTCATGTTCAGTGGTAGAATAGTTCTTCCCTATTTTGGATAATATGTAGCTTGCAAACATGATAGGATGGTCCAAGCCTTCTCCACCATCCTATGTTAGTATTGCCCCTGGTGTTATACATGACACGTCGACATGTACATGAAACTCTTTCTTCCAGTCCAAGAAGACTAGAATCGGTATGGTAACCATATTTTCTTTCAATATATCCAATGTTTTCTTACAGTCATTGTTCCAGCAGAACGTGACATCCTTCTTCAACAATTTTCCATTGGTGTGGTGATCTAGGCATAGCTTTTGATAAACTTTTTGTAATATCCCGTATGTCCCAGACTGGTGCACAATTGTCTCACACTCCTCAGCACTTCCAAGTTCAGTCTCACCACGATCTTCGCGAGGTCTATCATTAGTCCTTGTCTGCAAACCACATGCCCCAATAGTTTCCCAAAAGGAATGCAAAACATACACTTCTTGGGATTGAGCGGGATCTGATATCTTTGAAAGGTATCCAACATCAAGCACCAGCTTGCTATGTAGCACTTAACCAACCCAAATATAGTCCAGTCATCAAAATATACCTCCAGGAACTTATGAATAAATTCCCTGAATGACGCAACAAACACGCATGAAAATATTGCAGGCACATTCTTCAATCCAAATGGCATTACAGTGTATTGGAAACAACCCCACTCAATCGCAAAGGTTGTCTTGCTCCTATCCTCTGGTGCGATTTTGATTTGGTGGTACCCAAAGAACCCACCATTGAAGGAATGTGCTTCCTGGCCAACTACATTGTCCAACACTTCATCCATGAACGGAGTCAAGAAAGGATCATGCATACAAGTGTCATTCAGTTTTCTGAGATCCAAGCATATCCTTATCTCATCCTTTTGTTTCTTCTATTGCACCACCATTGGGCTTACCCAATCAGATTCTTCCATAGGCCTAATGATGCCTACCGCTAGAATCTTATCTAGCTCTAATCGTACCTTTTCCTTATATTTCACATTGATGCGGTAAGGGCTGTACTTAACTGGCTTTTCATTGGGCTTTAATGTGATCTTCATCACTCCTAGATCTCTGATTATTCCTTTCGGATCCATAAACTTGGTAGGAAATAAGTCTTGGTATTCGAGGAGCAATTCAATGACCTTATCTACCATTGCATCAAACCAGTAGTCTCCAATCTTTGCGAATTTGGGTTCTGCCTTTATACCAATATTCACTTGCTTTATTTTCATTGACGTAGTTATATCAGGGTTCTCAATCTGCGGCCCTTGAACCTTGTGGTGGCCTTCTATTTCTAGAATGTTAATCGTCTATGGATCCTTCTCCTCTACTTCAATAGTTATATTATAACATTCAAGCATGTGACTCAGCTGAGTAGCCCATTTAGGCTGAATCAGATCTAAAGGATCCCGCGGTATCCTAAAAATAGTGGCTTTAACCTCTTGTAGTGCTTCATAAATATTGTCAAACCCATCCTCAAAACTGAATGTCATCACAAATCCTTCGTGTGGGATATCCCATTTACCTATCCCATGGTAGACCTCTATTTCTATATATCAATTCATTGGGATAACATCTAGGGTATGACAGAACAGGTGCACCCACTCAGGTTGGGGCTTTTCTCCATAATCCTCCATCCATTTGGCCAGATGCGTGCACAGGTCATTATGCCCATCACACTTATCTATCAGTCGCATATTAGGCTTCCTAAATCATGTTCTCATCATCCTCCTATATTCGCGCCAATCATCAAAGCTTCCCTTGTGCATACCCCACCATCTTGTGGGCATAGCACGCAATGCCCATTCCAAGGCCTAGAAGCACTGCTTTTCCAGTACCTCCCTTTCAAATGCATCCAAAAATATATCTACCTCATTTATACCATCATAAATAAGAAAATTTCTTACCTCTAACGACACACAATGTAGCGATCGGGTCATCATGTTGCAATTCAACAAAGTTACTTCATGTAACCGATTCTGTCAACGTTCTATTTCTTCATCGGAGTCTGAAGTGTAGGAACTCTCGCGATCCCACATAATCCATCCATCCAATATTGGTCTCACGATGTTATCTTATAGATATAGACCAGGTTGTCATCACTCTCATAATTTCAGATAGGTTCAGTATAGCACAATCCTTTAGTAGGATCGAGAGGTATTATTACACGTATCGGTTTCTTCTCAAAGATCATCTTTCAATTCTTCAGATTGATTACCCCATTCATATCAGTAGCCCAGTCAATTCCTAGGAGCACAGGGTAGGGATTGTTGTCATCCATTATCTTTATTACTTCAAAATCTGCGAGTGTGCTCTCTCCCTCAATATCCATGGTCACCCCCTGCAGCCGCCCCATGGGGATGATTTCTACTAATTGGCCATCCTTAGCTTAACCGGAGACCATTGTAGCACAGGTTTCCTCATTCGATCCCAAGTCTACTTTGGTAGGACATTCGCATCTGACCCGAGGTCTAAAATGACCTAATCCATTTCATACTCTCCTATTTGTGTAGTCAGTCTCATCTCCCATCCCACCCTTGTTTTATGCTTCCCAATCTTTCGAACTACAAGCGGCTCACCTGGCACGGTTCCAGTGCATCTACTGATGAGTTCTTCTAACCCTTTCATAGCCTTACTGTCATGCAGTAACTTCATACAAGTTTCCAGGAAAGTTGTGACCATAAAGGGGTCCATCTCTGGCTCAGGATTATCCTTTCTTCTTGAGGTGGAGGCCTCAGCGAAGCTCTTCTTAGCTTCCATGAAGGTTTCACGAGCACACTCCAAATTGAACTCAATCTCTTTTGTCAGGGCTTTGCAAACCCATGTACTGTCTTCTAGCTATTTCTCCTTGTCATCTCCCATTGCGATTCCACTTCTAAGTACTATATTTACGTTTGGATCTTTCTTGCGTGGCTCAAATCTCATCATCTGCAAGTTCTGAGTGGGTGAAGGTGGTAGCACCCCTTTGTCACGTATCCTAGCTATCACTGTAGGAAAATGTTCCATTTCATGATCAAACATCATGCAATACTTGAACGACGGACACGTTGGATTAGTGAAATCATGGGCATAGTGTCTTGGTCCTCTACAATTGTATAAAATCAACAATACTCGACCTCTACCAGGTCCTCCTCCACCTCAGCCTCATCTGCGCCCCTGAAATCTTGTCTGCGACATCCCTTCATTCTGGTCAAGGGGTCGCGTTTCGACTTGAATCCTGAGGGTGGGAGTTATATCCATCATCAATTCATAGCTCCTACAAGTATGCTCATCATGTCCTATTGACCTACAGAAATTCCCGAACAACTGTTGCGGTGCTTGTACATACTTTTGTAGCAAGTGACAATTATCCGTGGCATGTTTTCCGGCTACCTAACAGATAGCACACCATAATGCAGGCCCCATGCTAGGTCCTACTTGAGCTTTCGGCCTTAAAGGCATTGGTCCTCCTCTTGCAATGTAATTTGCAAAGACTAGGAAATGGTATTTCTCATTACCCTGACTCTTGCATTTCAAGCACCATACCTCCTTGCATACCTCTAGTCGAACCATCCTTTCTTGCTTCAAAATTTGCATCTCAAGGCACAAATTCTTCAGCTATGCATGGATCAGATGAACTCCTAAATTAGGATCTTGCATCAGAGTCTCATGTAGTCTCATGGAAATCTCCAAGGCCTCTGCCTGAGTTTTTATATTTTACTGCAATAGCGCACTCCTTAAGTGTGGTAGTAGCGAAGACACAAACCACTCACAATGTCACCCATCTATCAAATTCATGTTGGCTTCATGGATTGTATACTTGAGCTTCTGATCTAGTTCCCAAGGCATCTCTCCTGGTTGCATCATGATTTCTTTGAATCCCACAATCGATTGTGCCTCTGATTTAGGCCTGATAAATTTCCTATTTAGTGTTGTGTGGATGTTTGCTATTCTAGCATTTGGGTTATCATTAGAGTACTTAATATACCAGGTTAGTGTGTGATCTTACAGAGAACTAACTAGTGTTGCCTTCTTTATATGATCATATGTAACACCTTGAGCTTCCCATAAAAGCCTCACAATGAACCAGAATTGGTCTGGTTTCTCATTTCCCAAGCCTTTGAACAAACGAAGCTTCACTGTATTTGCCATAATGAACCTTGGTGGAGGTGGAGGTGGTATGGGTGAAGTTGGAGGTGACGGTGGTGAAGTCGAAGGTGGTGTGGGTAGAGGTGGTATTCATGGGAATCCTTGTCTTATTAACTAAATAGCACTTCATGGAGAAACCTTCGCTATCCCTTCATATCTTCGTGGAGGTGAAATCAAGGGGCTATACTCTGGACCCTTTTTTCCTTTGTTCTTGTAAGTTTTCCGCTTCGCGTAGTCTCGAACATCAAGGTAGCTACATAACCCATTTTTCGTACAACAACCTTTTAATCCAAGTATTAAAATATTTTACGTACTTACCTCGCGGTCCTTTGAAAAAGCATCAGTCCACTTCGCTATAGCTGACTGAGGTGTCGACCGCAAATTCAGTCACAAATCCTCTTATCACACAATCAAGCCAATGATCGATAGCGTGGGTGATCTTATCCTGTGATGCTTCCAACCTTCGTACTAGCTCTGGGGTCCACACAATAGAGTAGGTTTTAACCCCATACAGAAATTACCTGCATACGAATTCTAAATCACATGAAAAATAAAAATGTGAGAGCATAACACATAAAACACATATACACAGAGATTTCCC
>APFE030984834.1:0-10087 GCA_000404065.3 Pinus taeda
TAGATTTTTTACCAAATCGTGAGTTCCCTTAAAAGGAAATTTTAAAGCGTTGAAGTTATTTGTTTTATCTACTAAGACAAGGTCATCGTGGTTGAGCCATCTGGTTCACCCAATTCCTCTTCCTCTCCTCCGTCTGAAAGATTGTCTGAGGATTTGCTTCCTGAGTTATCAAAGCCATTTGAGGACCAAAATGTTGAACTCGCAATTGTTTTGAGTGTTCAACCATTATCATCTCGTCCTCCGCCTACTTTCGATTCAGGGTCATCTACTGATCTTGACATGGAATCTTCGGATAATCTCGTTCGAACTCCAGGGAATTCGCCGACCACTAACGATCAGCTTGGACTGGTTATCTATCCTTTGAACCCTATGTTTGATGCTGTTGAGATATCACCACAATTCTCTTATAGTCCGTACGATCAACCGGGTGTTCCTTTGGAACTATCCCCCAATATATGCTCGGCTATTTGTCGTCGTTTGTTTTAAGACATGGAACCTGAAGGCGATGCTCCAGTCACCTCTCTAGATGAGTCCGAAGTCTCGACTCCACACACTGTTGAGGGGGAAGAATTATAGTTACAGTTCCCTCCCGACGGTTTCCCTTATTTAGAAGGTATTCTCACCAGCTTGTCACCCAGCTATGTGTCTTTAGGGTACTTAGTTTCAGGCACACCTAGTGCCTCATCACTCTACCATAACCCTATTTGGGCATTGGGTGTCAGGCCCACATCAAGTCCATTCGTTATGAACACACCCTCCCAACCAGTTGTTACTTCAGTCCCGGTGCAACCCACCGTCCCGAATAATCTTGTATCATCAATCCTAGTTACACATCAGTCACAACTGGTGGTTTCAAAGATTGTTTTCGTCAGTTCCTCTATCCCATTATTCAGTGGTCAGATTGTGCCACCACCTGGTGGGAAGAATCTGAACATTTCCATGGTGTTAGGTGCCACTACTATGAGCGGTTCACAGGCTCACATGCTTGGTATAAACCAGCCCTCTTCTGGTATTGTCTATAACCCTGCTAACCCTAATGGATCAAGTAATGTCCAGTACCAACATGTTTAGAATATTGGTGGTTCGTCTGGATCAAGCAACGTGATCCAAATGGATCCGAGAATGCTCTCTAAGTCTTTTAAAAACATCAAAGTATTCACAAGAGGAACACCCTTAGCATGGCAAAGAAACACTATCGGGAGGCCCAAAACCCGTGAAAACAGAGAAAATGGAGCTATTGGAGGTGGAACAGCAAAAGACACAATAGTCGTCGGATCTGGCCGATCAACGGTCTAGATCTGATCGGTGGATCACTATCGGCGGTGGCTATTGGCACTTATCGGCGGACCCCACTTAAGAATTGTGATGGCAAACAATGATAGTGGCACTTAACACATATATATGGCAATGGCGATTGGCGGAGTTAATATGGACCATCGATCAAGCATGCAGATCGACAACCTGTATTACCTCGCAGGATCGCTATCGAAGTATTACTGGAAAGCTTATAATAGCCCAGGGGTATTGCGATGAGAAATTGCGATATCATAATTGGAGCAACCCGATGGGAAATTAGGTGATAACGTATATATTTTTTGAAGTTCGGTATGCGGGATTTTACAGTGTTTTTATATGTTTTCAGAATCATATTTAAGGACTTTTGAAGTCTGATATATCAAGTTTTGGCAAATTTTCTCCGTTTAAAATGCATTTTCCCTTTGTTTAATAGGGCGCGACTATTTCAAGAGTTTCAGAGTCCCAAGGCACTTTGGCATTACAGAATGGGTGGCCACCTCCTCTCCATGCGTTAGGCAATGATTGTATAATGTTGGCAAAGGGATTCAAAGCGTGCAGAGGTCGGGGAGACTGAGAGCCGAGGATATGAAATGAATAGGTAGCGCGTTTGGCTTTAAAAGCCATAGACATAGAGCATAATGGAGGGAGCAATATTTCAGGTAAATGCCAAGACAGAGTTTAGGATAGAGACAGATAGCCTTGAGGGAGTCTATGTACTTATAGATAACTTGAGAGGTTCAAGTAAGCTCTTGTTATTGTAATCTGTTGTGTGTGAGGCTCAAATTGAGCTCACTGCTGTAAACAGAACTCTACTTGAAGACATAATAGAGAGGCCACCACTGAAGGCTGGACCGGGAGATGTAGCCCAGGAGTATTAGGTGAACTCCTTATTAAATTTTGTTGTGTCATGTGTTATCTATTATGTTTTGTTTACTGCTTCATTTTATGTGAATTTCGCAATCTTATCGATCCATTGCATGAAATGACATGGACTAATCCATACACATAAGTCTGTAATACCTTATTGTTGTCTTAGATCTCATTATCAGATCAAGTGGTATCAGAGCTTTAGGTTGCTAAGGTTAGACAAGCTTGTGCTGGACTATTTGTGAATGATAACTAGGTCAAAGCTTAAATTAGGAAAAGGAGAATTGGTTGAAACTAACCCAGAAATTGGTAGAGTCTATCCTAGGAGGAAAATAGCAGAAGAAAACCCCTTGGAATTAGACTCTCAGTTCATGGATAGTTTCATGACCATGAGAGCCATGGTAGAAGAAATGTATAGAGAATTTAAGAAAGGTCGAAGCGAAGATTCTTCAACTTCCAAACAAGACAAAGGAACAAAAGAATTTCTTCTAGATGGCCAATTAAAAGGCAAAGGAAAAGGGAAGGAGACTCCTCTATCCACACCTCTTGATAGCCCTAAAAATAAAAAGAAGAAAACATCTTTGATTAAATTAGATGTTAAATTTGATTTTCCTGTTTATGATGGAGAGTTAAATGCAGAGAAGCTAGATAACTGGATCAGACAGATTAATGTGTATTGCAGGGTGTAGAATATTGATTCAGACAGGAGTAAAATTCAGCTGGCCAGTCTATGCCTTGGAGGAACTGCCTTGGTATGGTGGGAAGGCAGGACACAAGCTGACTTGAAGAAGCATGGTAAAAAAAAATCTGTCTCGAGTGAATTTTTTTTTGCAATTAAAAAACAATTCTATCCACTGGCTTATATGTAGCAAGATATGATGAGTTGGCAAACTCTTCGCCAATTAAAAGGGAAAAGTGTACAAAACTACACCCAAGAATTTAGAAAAAGAGCTTTGATTCTAGGCATTTCTTTAGACTCACCTGAAACTTTACTGGAGTATATAGGTGGTCTACACAGCTATTTAAGGCACACCATTCTCATGTTTAACCCTATTAGCATAGATGAGGTATCTGTCCAGGCTACCCATCTAGAGGCTAGAGGCAAGAATGTGAACCCAAAGATTGGCGGATCATCAAAACCCACTACAAGCAAGAACAAGGAAAAGTGGAAGCAGAAATGGAAAGAGAGGAAGGAAAATTCTGTACAGAAGGCCAAAACTTCATGCACTCACTACAAGAAGGATGGACATGATGATGAACATTGCTGGTCTTTTCATCCAGAGTTGAAACCCAAGAAGTTCGATGGCAAGAAGAAGAAGACTTCTGCTGCTATACAAAAAGATTTGGGGTTAGGCTCAGGTGATGAAACAACAATTGCAGCCACAGGTATAAAAGGTTATCTGCTTTAGAGAATGCAAAAATCAAGAAGCGGGTACAGGAGCTACTCGAGAAAGGGTTCATAAGACTAAGCACATCGCCATGCAGATCTCCAATAGTGTTGGTGAGAAAGAAGGATGGTTCATGGAGGATGTGCATTGATTACCAAGCACTAAATAAAATAACGATCAAGAATCATTATCCCCTTCCTCACATTGATGATCTATTGGATCAGCTGAAAGAGGTTGTTTGCTTTTCCAAGTTGGACCTACCTAGTGGTTACCATCAAGTTAGAGTAGCATAGCAAGATGCATGGAAAACTGCTTTAAAAACAAAGCAAGGGTTGTATGAATGGCTAGTTATGCCTTTTGGCTTAACTAATGCTCCTGCCACTTTCATGAGAGTAATGAATGATGTACTCAGACCTTTTATAGATGAATTTGTAATTTTATATCTTGATGACATTCTTGTATTCAGTAAAACATGGGAAGAACATTTGAAGCATGTAAAGGAGACTCTAGATGTTTTGAAAAAAGAAAATCTTTATGCTAAATTATCAAAGTGTGAATTTGGTAAAACATCTTTGAATTATTTGGGTCATATTGTAGGGGGTGGTGAACTGAAGATAGATCCCTCTAAGGTTGCAGTCATTGTAAACTGGCCTAAACCCAAGTTTGCTACAGAAGTTAGAAGCTTCCTAGGGGCAACACAATATTGGAGAAAGTTTATTGCTAACTTTTCCTTAATTGCAGCTCCCTTACATGATTTAACAGGATTGAACAAGGTGTTTCAGTGGGGAGGCAGACAACAGAAAGCCTTCGACACCTTGAAAGAAAAAATTAGTACAACACCAGTACTAGCATTTCCAAATCTTCAACAACCATTTGGGATCGAAAGAGATGCCAATGATTATGCCATGGGACCAGTGTTGATGCAACATGGTAAACCCATATGCTACCATTCTGAGACTTTTAATTTTGCAGTAATTAATTATCCTACATATGATAAAGAATTGTATGCATTAGTTTAGAGTGTGAAGGAGTGGAAACATTACTTAATGGGCAAAGAAACAATAATACATACTGATCGTCAACCACTTCAGTACTTGCACTCACAAACTAAATTGTAGCAATTAAGACACTATAGGTGGATGGGTTTCCTACAGTGGTTTCATTTAGTCATCAGATATAAAAAGGGCATACACAATAAAGTTGTAGATATGTTTTCTAGACCAATCATAAATTCATCTACTATACTTAAGAATAACTTAGTAATGCGTGAAAGCTACATTGACAATATGCTCAAGATATAGACTTTAAAGATGTATCTGCAGTTTTAAGTAATGGAAAAAAGGTAGAAGAATTTGATTACTATGTTAAGGACCGACTCTTGTATCATTTGGGAAAGCTATTCATTCCACAAATAGAGAGAATTAACATAATTAGGGTGGCACACACTTCCCTGATATTAGGTCATTTTGGTGTACGTAAAACAATTACACAGTTGCAAAGATACTGCTATTGGCCAAAAATGCATGAAATAGTTTCTAGATATGTAAGAGGGTGTACCATGTTTGCTAAAAGCAAGCCCAGCAATAGCAAACTAGGCTTGTACACTCCACTGTCAGTTCCTTCTTGTCCTTGGGAAAGTGTTTCCATGGACTTTGTTGAGGGATTGCAAAAATTTAGAAAGGGACATGACTATTTATATGTTATTGTGGACAGGTTCAACAAAATGTGTATTTTAATACTTTGTAATAAACAGATTATCGTTGAAAAAACAACGAAATTGTTCTTTCAAAATGTCTCGGTGCATTTTGGGTTACCCACTTCCATAGTATCTGATCGAGACTCCCGATTTGTTGGGAAGTTTTAGTCAAGTATGTGGGAATTAATGGACACCGGACTGAAGAAAAGCACATCCTTTCATCCACAGACAGATGGCCAAACAGAGGTAGTCAACAAGACAGTGATCCAGTTACTCAGGGCTTATTGCAGCAAGAATCCCAAGCTTTGGGATGAACACTTATGTTATGTGCAACATGCCTACAACCGTGCTAAACATTCTTCTCCACAGAGATCTCCTTTTGAGACCTATTTTGGTTTCATACCAAGGTCTCTCTTGGATTTTATCTTTAAAAAAGACATAGCAGTTTCGGGACAAAGTGATGTGGAGAAAGCAACTAGATTCATTAAACAAATCCAATAAATTCACCGGGCACTGCAGGAATAGTTGGAAAAGAGCCAAGCTAAATACAAGGCAAGGCATGATAAACACCGGGTGGAGAATAACTTCCAACTTGGCGATCAAGTATGGCTGTATATCAACAAGGACAAGATGCAAGGTGAAGGAATGAAGCTGAAGCCAATAAGGTATGGGCCTTTTAAGGTACTTGACAAAATTGGTGAGAACGCTTTCCGCCTTGATCTGCCAGCATACATGCACATCTATTCAGTAGTAAATGCAGAAAATCTAAGACTATTTGAACCTTCTCTAATTGAATATCCTATAGAGCAAAGTCAATTGCCTTCCATTGATGATCTGTGGCCTGAATACCTCAATGAGCTGCAGGAAGATACAGTTCTAGACAGGAAGGTGAGGACTATGTGCAGAGGGGATGTCGAGTACCTAAGAGTAGGACTCAAGGGTTCAAACCCTAGCAATGCAAAATGGGTAGAGATTGGGCAAGTGAGGTAGTTGTATCCTCACTTAAGCGATGCTTGAAAACCAATTGTTGGTGGTCCAAAAGCCTTTTTTAGTGGGAAGGCGTGATCCAAATGGATCCAAGAATGCTCTCTAAGTCTTCATAAACTCTTTAAAAAATTGTGCCAAAGATCAAAATCTTTTAAAAAGATCAAAGTATTCACAAGAGGAACACCCTTAGCATGGCAGAGAAACACTATCGGGAGGCCCAAAACCCGTCAAAACAAAGAAAATGGAGCTATTGGAGGTAGAACAGCAAAAGACAAAGGAGCCGTCAGATCTGGTCGATCAACGGTCTAGATCCGATCGGCAGATCGCTATCGACGGTGGCTATCAGTGCTTATCAGTAGAACCCACTTAAGAATTTCGATGGCGAACAACGATATCGGTGCTTAACACATATATATGGCGACGTCAATTGGCGGAGTTAATATGGACACTGGATCAAGCGCGCAGATCGACGACCCGTATTACATCGCAGGATCGCTATCGGGGGATCGCAAGAGCACTTATAATGGCACAGGGGTATTGTGATGAGCGATTGTGATATCACAATCGAAGTGACCCGATGGGCAATTAGGTGATAACGTATATATTTTTTTGAAGTCCAATATGCGGGAATTTATAGTGTTTCTATATGTTTTCGGAATCATATTTAGGGACTTTTGAAGTTTGATATATCACGTTTTGGCAAATTCTCTCCGTTTAAAATGCATTTTCCCTTTGTTTAACAGGGGACGGTTGTTTCAAGAGTTTCAGAGGCCCGAGGCACTCTGGCATTACAGAATGGGTGGTCACCTCCTCTCCATGCGTTAGGCAATGATTGTATAACGCTGGCAGAGGGATTCAAAGTGTGCAGAGGCCAGGGAGACTAAGAGCTGGGGATATGAAATGAACACACAGTGTGGTTGGCTTTAAAAGCCATAGACAAAGAGCATAATGGAGGGATCAGTAGTTCAAGCAAATGCCGAGACAGACTTGAGGATAGAGATAGAGAGCCTTGAGGGAGTCTGTGTACTCATAGAGAACTTGAGAGGTTCAAGTAAGCTCTTGTTATTGTAATCTTTTGTGTGTGAGGCTCAAATTGAGCTCACTGCTATAAACAGAACTCTACTTGAAGACATAATAGAGAGGCCACCACTGAATGTTGGTCAGGAGATGTAGCCCAGGAGTATTAGTTGAAATCCTTATTAAATTTTGTTATGTCATTTGTTATCTATTATGTTTTGTTTACTGCTTCATTGTCTGTGCATTTCGCAATATTATCGATCCATTGCATAAAATGACATGGACTAAGCCACACACATAAGTCTGTAATACCTTATTGTTGTCTTAGATCTCATTATCAGATTAAGTGGTATTAAAGCTTTAGGCTGCTAAGGTTAGACAAGCTTGTGCTGGACTGTTTGTGAATGATAACTAGGTCAAAGCTTAAATTAGTAAAGGAGAATTGGTTGAAACTAACCCAGAAATTGGTAGAGTCTATCCTAGGAGGAAAATGGCAGAAGAAAACCCCTTGGAATCAGACTCTCATTTCATGGACAGTTTCATGACCATGAGAGCCATGGTAGAAGAAATGTATAGAGAATTTAAGAAAGGTCGAAGTGAAGATTCTTCAACTTCCAAACAAGACAAAGGAAAAGAAGAATCTCTTCTAGATGGCCATTTTTAAGGCAAAGGAAAAGGGAAAGAGGCTCCTCTATCCACACCTCTTGATAGCCTTGAAAATAAAAAGAAGAAAACATCTTTGATTAAATTAGATGTTAAATTTGATTTGCCTGATTATGATGGAGAGTTAAATGCAGAGAAGCTAGATAACTGGATCAGACAAATTGATGTGTATTGTAGGGTGTAGAATATTGATTCAGACAGGAGTAAAATTCAGTTGGCCAGCCTACGCCTTGGAGGAAATGCCTTGGTATGGTGGGAAGGCAGGACACAAGCTGACTTGAAGAAGAATGGTAAAATTATTTCTGTCTGGAGTGAATTTGTTTATGAAATTAAAAAAAAAAATTATATCCACTAGCTTATATGTAGCAAGCTATGATGAGTTGGCAAACTCTTCGCCAATTAAAAGGGTAAAGTGTACAAAGCTACTCCCAAGAATTTAGAAAAAGAGCTTTGATTCTAGGCATTTCTTTAGACTCACGTGAAACTTTGCTGGAGTATATAGGTGGTCTACACAGCTATTTAAGGCACACCATTCTCATGTTTAACCCTTCTAGAATAGATGAGGTGTCTTTCCAGGCTACCCATCTAGAGGCTAGAGGCAAGAATGTGAACCCAGAGATTGGGGGATCATCAAAACCCACCGCAAGCAAGAACAAGGAAAAGAGGAAGCAGAAATGGAAAGAGAGGAAGGAAAATTCTGTACAGAAGGCCGAACCTTCATGCACTCACAGCAAGAAGGATGGACATGATGATGGACATTGCTGGTCTTTGCATCTGGAGCTGAAACCCAAGAAGTTCGATGGAAAGAAGAATAAGACTTCTGTTGCTATACAAAAAGATTTGGGGTTAGACTCAGGTGATGAAACAACAATTGCAGCCACAGGTATAAAAGGTTATCTTCTTTAGAGAATGCAAAAATCAAGAAGCAGGTACAAGAGCTACTCGAGAAAGGGTTCATAATACTAAGCACATCACCATTTGGATCTCCAATAGTGTTGGTGAGAAAGAAGGATGGTTTGTGGAGGATGTGCATTGATTACTGAGCACTGAATAAAATAATGATCAATAATTGTTACCCCCTTCCTCGCATTGATGATCTATTGGATTAGCTGAAAGAGGTTGTTTACTTTTCCAAGTTGGACCTACCTAGTGGTTACCATCAAGTCAGAGTGGCAGAGCAAGATGCATGGAACACTGCTTTCAAAACAAAGCAAGGGCTGTATGAATGTCTAGTTATGTCTTTTGGCTTAACTAATTCTCCGACCACTTTCATGAGAGTAATGAATGATGTACTTAAGACTTTTATTGATGAATTTTTAATTGTATATCTAGATGACATTCTTGTATTCAGTAAAACATGGGAAGAACATTTGAAGCATGTAAAGCAGACTCTAGATGTTTTGAAAAAAAAGAAAATATTTATGTTAAATTATCAAAGTGTGAATTTGGTAAAACATCTTTGAATTATTTGGGTCATATTGTAGGGGGTGGTGAATTGAAGATAGATCCCTCTAAGGTTACAATCATTGTAAATTGGCCTAAAGTCAAGTCTGCTACAGAAGTTAGAAGCTTCTTAGGGGCAACACAATATTGGAGAAAGTTTATTACTAACTTTTCCTTAATTGGAGCTCCCTTACATGCTTTGACAGGATTGAACAAGGTGTTTCAGTGGGGAGGAAAATAGCAGAAAGCCTTCGACCCCTTGAAAGAAAAAATTAGTACAACACCAGTACTAGCATTGCCAAATCTTCAGCAACCATTTGAGATCGAAACAGATGCCAGTGATTATGCCATGGGAGCAATGTTGATGCAACATGGTAAACCCATATGCTACCGTTCTAGGACTTTTAATTCTACAGTAGTTAATTATCCTACATATGATAAAGAATTGTATGCATTAGTTCATAGTGTGAAGAAGTGGAAACATTACTTAATAAGCAAAGAAACAATAATACATATTGATCATCAGCCACACCAGTACTTTCACTCACAAACTAAATTGCAGCAATCAAGACACTATAGGGTGATGCGTATCCTATAGCAGTTTCATTTAGTCATCAGATGTAAAAAGGGAATACACAATAAAGTTGCAGATATGTTGTCCAGACCAATCATAAATGCATCTACTATACTTAAGCATAACTCAGTAATGCATGAAAGCTACATTGAACAA
>APFE030984834.1:10109-48680 GCA_000404065.3 Pinus taeda
CCAGACCAATCATAAATGCATCTACTATACTTAAGCATAACTCAGTAATGCATGAAAGCTACATTGAACAATATGCTCAAGATATAGATTTTAAACATGTATATGCAGCTTTAAGTAATGGAAAAAAGGTAGAAGATTTGGATTACTATGTTAAGGACCGACTCTTGTATCATTTGGGAAAGCTATGCATTCCACAAACAGAGAAAATTAACATAATTAGGGAGGCACATACTTCCCTGATATCAGGTCATTTTGGTGTAAGTAAAACAGTTGCACAGCTGCAAAGATACTGTTATTGGCCAAAAATGCATGAAACAGTTTCTAGATATGTAAGAGGGTGTACCATGTGTGCTAAAAGTCAAGCCCAACAATAGAAAATTAGGCATGTACACTCCACTGCTAGTTCCTTCCCGTCACTGGGAACGTGTTTCCATGGAATTTGTTGGGGGATTGCCAAAATTTAGAAAGGGAAATGACAATTTATATGTTATTGTGGACGGGTTCAACAAAATGTGTATTTTAATACTTTGTAATAAGCATATTACAACTAAACAAACAATGAAATTGTTCTTTCAGCATGTCTAGGTGCATTTTGGGTTACCCACTTCCATAGTATCTAATCAAGACTTCCGATTTGTTGGGAAGTTTTGGTCAAGTCTGTGGGAGTTAATGGACACCAGACTGAAGAAAAGCACAGCCTTTCATCCACAGACAGATGGCCAAACAGAGGTAGTCAATAGGACATTGATCTAGTTACTCAGGGGTTATTGCAGCAAGCATCCCAAGCTTTGGGATGAACACTTATGTTATGTGCAACATGCTTACAACCGTGCTAAACATTCTTCTACATAGATATCTCCTTTTGAGACCTATTTTGGTTTCATACCAAGGTCTCCCTTGGATTTTATCTTTGAAAAAGACATAGCAGTTGCCGGACACAGTGATGTGGACAAAGCAACCAAAATCATTGAACAGATCCAAGAAATTCACCAGGAAGTGCAGGAATAGCTGGAAAAGAGCCAAGCTAAATACAAGGCAAGGCATGATAAACACCAGGTGGAGCACAACTTCCAAGTTGGAAATCAAGTCTGGCTATATATCAGCAAGGATAGGATGCAAGGTGAAGGAAAGAAGCTTAAGCCAATAAGGTATGGGCCTCTTAAGGTACTTGAGAAAATTGGTGAGAACGCTTTTCGCCTTGATCTGCCAGCATACATGCACATCTATTCAGTAATAAATGTAGAAAATTTAAGACTGCTTGAACCTTCTCTAATTGAAGATCCTAAAGAGCAAAGTCATTTTCCTTCCATTGATGATCTGTGGCCTGAATACCTCAATGAGCTGCAGGAAGATACAGTTCTAGACAGGAAGGTGAGGACTACGTGTAGAGGGGATGTCGAGTACCTAAGAGTGTGACTCAAAGGTTCAAACCCCAACAATGAAAAATGGGTAGAGATTGGGCAAGTGAGGCAGTTGTATCCTAACTTAAGCGATGCTTGAAAACCAACTTTTGGTGGTCCAAAAGCCTTTTTCAGTGGGAAGGCGTGATCCAAATGGATTCGAGAATGCTCTCTAAGTCTTCATAAACTCTTTAAAAAATCATGCCAAAGATCAAAATATTTTTAAAAGATCAAAGTATTCACAAGAGGAACACCCTTAGCATAGCAGAGAAACACTATCGGGAGGCCCGAAACCCGTGAAAACGGAGAAAATTGAGCTATTGGAGGTGGAACAGCAAAAGACACAGTAGCCGTCGGATCTGGCCGATCAACGGTCCAAATTCGATCGGTGGATTGCTATTGGTGGTGGCTATCGGCGCTTATCGGCAGAACCCACTTAAGAATTGCAATGGTGAACAACGATATTGGCGGTTAACACATATATATGGTGGCAATGATTGGCAGAGTTAATATGGACCGTCGATCAAGCGCGTAGATTGACGGTTCGTATTACATCATAGGATAGTTATCAAGGGATTGCAGGAGCTCTTATAACGGCCTGGGGGTATTGCAATGAGCGATTGCGATATTGCAATTGAAGCGACCCGATGAACTGGACCTGACGGGAAATTAGGTGATAATGTATATATTTTTGAAGTCCTGTATGTGGGATTTTATAGTGTTTTTATATGTTTTCACAGTTTCGTTTGTCCAACAAAAAGTGAAGAGGGAAGAGCCGATGCGATAAGTGAAAGCGAACAATAGGCAAACCCAATAGAGGAATGAATCATATTTAAGGACTTTTGAAGTCTGATATATCACGTTTTGGCAAATTTTCTCTGTTTAAAATGCATTTTCCCTATGTTTAACAGAGTGTGGTTGTTTCAAGAGTTTCAGAGGCCTGAGGCACTCTAGCATTACAGAATGGGTGGCCACCTCCTCTCTGTGCATTAGGTAATGATTGTATAACGCTGGTAGAGGGATTCAAAGCATGGAGAGGCCGGGGAGACTGAGAGCCGAGGATATGAAACGAATAGGTAGTGTGGTTGGCTTTAAAATCCAAAGGCAACAAGCATATCAACCTTACGCCTAAGGACTGCAGGTCCAAAACCCTCTTGTTCAAGGGAAAAAGGCTCAAAAACCTTATGTCCCAGGATAGCAGGTCCCATATGAGTACATCTAGGGCCAATAGGCTCAACAACCTTTTAACCCATACGCTGCCCACTAGCAACCTGTGCCTGGATGGTTTCAAGGTTTCCAAGGTCCGAACCCTCCCTTTGGTCAAGGTAATCTGCAATGGGGGCAGCCTCAGATCCCATATGGTCCAAACTCCCCACTATGGAGCCAAAATCCTTACCAGCAAGGATGGGCTCCTCCTTATGGGCCTGCTTATTGACCAAGCTAACGATAAGCTGGGGGCAGGCAAGTTCGAACCTATGTGGCAAGGACCCTATATTGTAAAACGCGTTTTGCAGAAAGGAGCCTATGAACTTATTGATTATGAAGGAAATCCTCTCGATAAGCCCCGCAACGGGCTTTACCCCAAAAAGTACTATGCTTAGCTCATCTTGCATGGGTACTTATGTACATTAGTGTGTGATTAATTTATGTACAACATGGTTTTGTGTGATAAGTTTTCAAACAACTCTCCTGTTTCCTATGCTTTTCTTTCTTACTAGATGTTGGCATCTCCTCATGTTGGTTTGCTTGCCGTAGTACCTGGAACCTTTCATCCGCGGCATGGGCTATCTATAAAACTAACGGTGATTTGATTGACTTTCAAGGTATCTTCCTAGGTTGTACAACCAACAACATTGCTGAGTATAGTGTGGTCATCAAACTATTATCAGAAGCCATCGCTCTGGGTATCAGAGAATTGGTTGTCAACCTGGATTCACAGCTTGTCGTCCTTCAACTCAATGGGAAATATTTCGTCAGGAACCCTCAAATTTTATGAATGTATCTCTATATTCGTATGTTGGAAAGACATTTTGATTATATTACATATCATCATATTCCTAGACACAATACATTAACAGATGCGTTAGTTAAGTACGTGTTGGATAGAAATTTGTGAAACATGTAAAAGATAAGACAAACCATTTGTACCATAATAAACAGGAAAATACAACATATATGTGTGTGTGTGTGTGTGTGTGAATGTTTGATACTTCAAAAACCCAAAAAAAATATGTATGTCCATAATAACATCGACGGCTCGCAGGCCTCGTACATCTGTGGCACGTAGGCCTCAAAAAATATGTATGTACTAAACTTACGAACTACTCAACATGGTGGTCATGATAGCACGAGACAACTCATACGACACAACTCTGCAATCGACAAACTCGATCTAAGACTCCCATTGTGTTCCTCTGGTACCATCAAGGCATGTCTCTTATCCGAGCATACTTCGGGATACCATGAGTCAACCCCTCGAGGTTCCTCGCAATATCCTCTTCCTTATTGCTTCCTTCCTAATAAGAGGCGACAACATCAATAGGACGGGGGTATTGCCTCGATATCAGGGACATCCTAGCTAGCTGCTCTGGTCCAACATCTGCATAGACAAGTGAAATTTTATAAGCATGCATATATCCAAAAAAAATTTAAAACATAATAAAAAAAAAAATGGTTTTTACCTTCGTCATCAAAGTCCTCCCCATTTGGAAGGGCATATTTGGGTCTCCATGGAAATTAGTGCCGTTGTACGGCTAGTCCTCCACGATGATTTTCTGTCATCGTAGCCATGAAAAATGTTGGTCAGTAGGACATCTATTGACCGCCAATGATCCTGGGCATCAAACGACTCTAGCGTGCCATCCATGCATCGCATGGCACAGGAGGATCAACCTCAATCATCTGATACTGGAACAATGGCACTCATTCTAGGAAAAAGGTCATGAGTACTGATCCGAAGCCAAATTGCTTAAGGTTTCCCGCCTTGGCCTTGGACAACTGACGCTTGATATTCATCTTCATGGCCTCTGCCTAGTTGAAGATCATAGGAGCTATGCAATTAATAGTGTAAAGGAAATTTGACTTGTTAATCTCATGTTCTGCTTGGGACCCTACAACTCTGTTGATGGTCAATAGAAGCACCCTTAGTGTCAAATCCCACACATTGGAAATCTCGATCTTCCCCCTTTTGGATTTCAGGGCCTCAAGACAATGCTTAGCAAGCAGGGAAGATATGCTTACCCTGACGGGACGTGACCCATACAGGTTCACTGGCTCCCCTCTCTAGGACAACCCAGTGAATAAGTAGATATCTCAAGTTTTCAACTCCAGCTCTTGGTCCCCAATGAAAAAAATCTCACGATTGATGTCCCAAAGGCTTATCAAATATCGAAGCAATTCGAGCTGGGCCTGCAACTCTGGTGTAAGGAAGAATTTGAGGAGCACGCAAGCCCTCAAAGCCTCCAGGAAATTTGGATCATTCATTTCTTGGGTGTCCTCATCTTCGTGTTCTCTTTCCTTCCAATCCACCATTTTCAACAATTTCTCTCCTACAAAAGCCATTTATTTTAGTTAGTGATCAATTTTTCCACATAAAAATCAAGTTTAAATGGTCAGTTCTTGAGGAAAGTTAGTTTTACCCCTTTCATGGCGCCAACGCACCTGTTTTAGAAATAGTCGCATCGGTCGGCGTGGCCAGGTGTGCAAATCACCCTCGGCTGATGTGGTCTCGTGCTTACAAATCACATCGACCAAGGGCGAAAATTTTTCTCAAAAACCTCCCTGAAAATCTGAAAAAAATGGCTAAAAATAGAAATGGATAGCATGAAAATGGAGCTCAGGGCTTTGGCTTTTACTTGGAACTGACGGTTCGTCAATTGACCTCCCGGATCTCCTACAATCCGGTCTGGAAAAACTAGGGAAAAAGTGGGTAAAAAGTCTTCACTACAAAGGTAAAATGGTAAATGGTAAAAATATATTTACTTTTTCCCTTTTTATTCATTCTTCATGAAAATATCAGGTTTTGTAAATATTTTTGACCTATTTTGCCTCAAGGACTCAATAATACACTTTGCCTTACTTGTGTAGTGACAGGGGACGGATGTTCGATGATGGTGATGAGTCATTTTCAGCTCTTTTCTCGACTCGTTAAAACCATATGAAAATATCGCCGAGTATTTTTCCCTTTTTGACTTGTTAAAGAGAATAAAAACGGGGGGTCCGCTTTTAGCTCTTTTCTGACATTTTAAAAATTAAAAGATGGCCGAGCCCTTGTCGTTTCGAACTCCTTAACAGATTTGAAACGTTATCTGCCCAGTACAAGATTACCCCTTTTTCGGGATAGGAGGCACTATTTATGAAAAAGGTACTCCTTGACTGAAATGGTCAAGCGGTTCTCTCAAGTATTGTTTTCTACCTTTTTAGGGTCGAGAGACACAAATGTACGAAAAGGGACCATGTGGAGTTTTCTTTTACGCATCTTTTTCAAACTCTCTAAACATGAAAAAGATATCGAGTTACACATTTGTCGGACTTGTTAAACTATGAAACGACATCGGATTCATCATCATGACGAACACGAGCTTCTCCTTCCTAGGGCTCGTTAAACTTACTAGGTTGGATTCATCCGAAGGATGAACTTATAGTGCAAGCATATGCTATCCCTTCAAGCTTGCTATTAAAAAATAATTGGGGTACTCGCTAGAAATGGTGGGGGGGAATTTGGAAAGATATCAGTCATGTCAGCAGCTCACTCTTGAACATGACACTCTTTGCTTCGTGTGGGGTTGGGATATCCTCCTTTGCATCATTGACCTTCCTGGGTTTGGGCCATTCATTTTTGCCTTCCATTTGATCTATGCCACGTCATCATGACCACCGATCCCATGGATCCAAAAGCTGCCAAACTTCCAGTTGTGTCACCGATATGTTCAAGATTCGTCCTTCTATAGTTACACCTACCTCTAATTCTCTGTATCATCCAAAATCATTTTGCATCCTCTCATCTCGCGTCGATGATGTGGGATTCATTATGGCCCCCTTTGACACAATCGCTTTCCATCGACTTCAACTCATTATCCAAGAAGTTGACCAAGAGACTCCCTTCCAGTACCTTGGAGCTTGCATGCCCTAATGGAAAGTTCTTCACACTTCATGAAAAAATTCACATCATTGGCTTTTGATTGAGTGATTTCATGGGTGTTCGACTTCAATTCCTGTATTAATATTCCACGGATTGTACTAATAGTACCTTGAGGGTTGTTACACAGTAATTTACCACCGCCTTCACTCCCGGTTCTTTCCGCTATGTCATGTGTCTAGGTCAAACATGCTCATGACCGACAAATGCTCTCCTAAGTTACCAATTGACCCACTTTTCCAAAGTTGTCTGCCTCATCGCGGCTATTGGTTTAATAAATGCGCTAAAAGGCGCGCATGAACAGACCAATCGCACTACCAGCGCGGAAGTACATGTGATTCCCGTGATGGCTCGATTTTATGCACCAGCGCAGGGCTTTGTGATCTCTTCAGCGATGATCTGACTATCTGCACTGATCACTTGCAATGTTAGCGCTGAAGAGCAGTCTTGTGCCCGCAATGATCTAGATTGGGCGAATTGTTCTAACAGTTGGCCTTCTAGATGACTCTAGACCTGGTTGTTGGCCTTGTTTATGTCACCCTGCCTTCCCTGGTGTGGCAGTTGCGTCAATTGGGCCACCTTCCTTGATGATAAGCTCTCCTTTCCCCCTTTCATGTAGACTCCTTCTCCTATTTAAACTCTCACCATTGCTATGGATTGCTAGTTGGATAGTTTTTTATACTTGGCTAGTGGAGCAATGCTATTAGTGTTTTGTGAGTTTGCTAGATAGCTGGTGTGAGTGTGGCAAGTGTGGGATTGTTAATAGTTTGAGGAAGATTGTGATGTGCCCTTGGTCTTGTGTAAAACCTATGAGTGAGAGAGCTCTTGTATTTGGGGAGATCCATCATCATAGAGTGAATGCTTGAAGAACATGCTAGTTGGACCCTTCTGAGGAGGCTTGTGACGTCAAGACTTTGGTTGTAAGCAGACTCTTATTTCATATTAATGCAATCAATGATGTTTTCCTATGTCTCATATGCAATGTACTTGATAGCTCATGACTTCTTGACTTTATGAGTAAATGGTTTATTGTTGTTTCTGGATTACGTGCTTTGTTGTATTTCCTTTGCTTTGTTTCAGGTTGATTACTCATTAAGGAGAAGGAAGCAGAAGCTGGAGTAGCGCAACGGAACTCCATCGACCACCGGTTGAGGTAGGCCTCCCACTTCAAACTGTTTAAGGAAAGATATTGTTGATCTGTCCTTTTTTGTGACTAGACCCACTCTAGGGCTAGAGGGGTTGCCTCTGTCCACAGAGGGAACACTTTCCTGCATCACAAATTGGTGACTCCACTGGGGAAGGCCTTTGTGTTTTTCTTGTTTGCTCTTGCCTTGATTTTTTGTTTTGGTCTCTTTTGAAGTTTTGGGGATTAGTTATCAGTCCTTTGAGTTTCCTGGGTTGATCTGGAAAATACCCCTATTTGATTGAAGGATTGGTTGTTCTTGATTTGGGAGTTTTGATTCACCTGTCACTGTTTTTAAACATCATCGTGGATTTAATTGTAACAGTCATGTTGTCATCACACTCGTCCTTTCGTATCATTCTATTCATCGCGTAATTACGCATAACAGTTGCGACGGTTCTGAAAATTTGACCATCGCGAGAAAGTCATGTACTTCCGTGATGACATCACTTTGTTGCTACGGCTAGTGCCTTATCAGCACTTGTTGCTTGTGTATTACTAGCGCTGATTGTTGTAGAATTGAATTTTTCAATTCTACCTCCTGAGTCCATCAATTCTACTGGTCCCTTGCCTTTCTCACTTGCTTGATGACTTGTTTTTCATTGTTCATGGTTAAGGCGCTATGTTGTGAGCTTTGTTAAATGAATCTTGGTTTTTTGCTTATGTGACCTCGATCATTATTTCAAGTTCCTTGAATCGGTTTGCTTGGTTGCTTGATTGCTCAAGGTTCGTTTATAGCTCTTTGTTGCTTTGATTGAGCCTTCCTCTTTATCTGTTTTTGGTTGATTGTTTAGTGAATGTCATTGAACCAATTTTGAATGTTGATTCAATTTCTTCACTACCTAGCATAGATTACAATTGTTTGGGTCAACTGGGTTTTTTCATGCTTGCTTGTCACTTATTTGTTTTCTAGATTTAAAGACATCAAAATCGAAAAGATTGCATTCATTTAGTACAAAAGTGAAAGTGAATTTGCATTTCTAGTTGCATATTGGAAAGTGAATTGTAAGATCTCTCATTAGTAGTATTCGTGCACTTTAAGAATTGATGTTTGTATGCATTGAGTGACTGCCTTGGTTATCTTGGTTTTCTTGGTTTGGAAATGGTCTCTCTGCCCTCCCATAGGTAGGTGTTCATCGAAGAAAAAGGATTTTTCATTCATTCTAGCTGCATCCTAGGATTTGTTATATACATACGGTACGGCATGAAAACCGAAACATAATCCAAGATCAACTGTAAAATGAACTAAATGAATCTAACAATGCATTGGAACATAACGCACACTATTTAGAGGTCTAGGCTAGAGACGTGCTCCGGCATCGTTATACCTAGTCACTTTTGTTTCCACTCAAGGTTGGGTGATTCCTCCTTCTGTGACTTAATAGTGGTCTAGTACAGACTTGTGCTCCCACGTACGGTCAAGTATATGGGGAGACCCCACTAGGTTATCATCCTTTATCCATAGGAAGCCGTGTCTGCTACCTTACAAGTCGTAACGCACCGAACATAGCATTCGGGAAGATTGGCTGCCGTATGGAAAGTCCTTGGTTTTCATACGACTGCCAAGGTGTATATGCAGTTTTACGGATTGTCTGGTAAACTTTTTGCCTAGTTCTCCAGAGTAGTCACTTTCGCTCCTTTTCGGACTCCCTAAAAGAAAAGGTTCATATGAGCACTTGTCACTTCAGGCTCATTAAACATTCAAAGGCAACTAGAGTCATCTTTTGGTCCTTTTCTCGACTCTTTAAAGATGAAAAGGTCAAGTTGTGTTCTTGTGTCTTAAAATTTATTCAGCCACGTTCACATTTACCCTGTTAGATCTTGTTTGCGTTAGCTTGAGTAGGGTTCTTTCTCATTAGTTTTCCTAGGGTTTTTTAAATCGAATCATCCTGGCGGAATCACTGATCCCGTCTCCCGTCCCAAGTGACCAAGGGTCTCCTTCTTCTGTTGCTCCTTAGATACCGGTTGTTAGTGATACTCTCCCGGTCATTCCGAGTATCCAACCGATTAACTCTCGCGCGCCAGAAGACGAGTCCTACGATATTCAATGGAACCTCGTTTGGGAGCCATCCAAGGAAGATATTCCCATTACTCCTAGTGTTTCGGTCCCGATGTCTTCTTCTGACATGGATGACACATCCCCTATCACGAATGAAGGATCCATTGTGATGAGCGGTGAAATTCCTATTCCAACGGAAACTCCACCCTTCAGTGTTACCCCTCTTGGTATCACGTTGCCCTTACGGTATAGGGCTTTGAACGATGTTATAGGTTCTAGATGCTCCCTTACAAGTTCTATGTGGTCTCAGGCCGTCACTCCGACTTCGGAGCCTTTTACTCCTCAAATTCACAATGTGTTTGTCACTTCAGTCCCGACTATTCCAGCTGTCTGTGTGGCTTCTTCAGCCCTTGTTGTTGGTGTCGTTATTGCATCCTCGGTCATGACCACTGTTCCTGGACCTTCCCCCGAATCGAAAAATAGTGGCCCATCGGTATCCACATCCGAAGTTTTTGATCCTACACTCGTTGCCCCACCTTCTTCTGGTTCCATTCTAGCAGGGGAGGCATACGATCAATATTTTCATGCTCTTCAGAATCTGGGCTTGCAAGGTCCATTCCATTACTATGATTCTAAAGGAGCTCACCTTTATCATGTCGGAACCTTGCCATCTCAGCCTGCAGTTAAGGTTTCCGTCCCGCTATCAGTTGCTTGGGGCACCACCAGTTATCATGGTGGCCAGGTACCCCTTGCGAATTTTCAAGGACCACCTTATCAATGTCAACCGTCTTACACGCAACCCTCCTATGTGCAGCAGTATTACGGACAACCTTATCCAGGGCAACCTGGAGGCCCACAAGGACAACCCTTCCAGGGAAAACCTTCAGCCTCTGGTGGTTCATCTTTTACTTATCTTGGGCGACCTTCTGTTAATCCAGGACAACCTTACATGCAACAAGGTCAACCTGGTGGCTAGCAAGGCTACCCTTCTGAGTAGATCGGTCGGCCTTATGTACAGCAAGGCCCACCCGCTGTCTAGTCTGGTCAACCATCTGGATATGTTGCCCAACCTCAAATCCAATCAGGTCAACCAACTGTCCAGTTCGCTCCGCCATCCGGTCCACCAGGACAACCCTCAGTTGGGCAGGGACAACCCAATACCCAGCAAGCTCCATCTTCTGGGGAAATGGGCCAATCTCAACCCCAACTAGGTCAACCTTCTGGCCAGGTGGCTCAGCCTTAGTACTCTCAAGGACATCCATCTGGGCCTGCTCAGCCGGGCACTCAAATGATTGTTGCTTCTCAAGCTCCACCCGGTTTTCAGCCCTAGTTTGGGCTCCAGACCCAATCCAGTCTCCAGATGCAAGTTGGATCTCAATCTCAACCTGCTTATCAAACACAGCCTGGTTCCCAGGCTCAGTTTGGAGCCCAGCCACCTTATGGTTACTGGCAATCCCAAGGGAAAAATCAATTTGCCCTGTATCAAAATTACCAACAAATGCAGGTGAGTCCTTATCAGAATTACCAGTAACCATATGTTGCTCTTGCAGGTCAAGTTGGTAATCAATGGAATGGTGGGGGGAAAATCCAGGGTCAGCCATCCAGTTATAGCTACAACCCCTATGGACAAAATACCTACGGGCAAAACCCTCTTGGGCCAAACCCGTTTGGACCAACCTAATGGGGTCAATAACCAGCTGGTTGGAACTCTGGTAATACCTCTTACCCGCACCCTTAGATGTCCTTTAATCCTCAGTTTCCCTTTTTAGCAACGTTGGAGTTACTGGATGTGTCCAAGCTGACCAATGATCCTATCCTTCATAATCCGTATTGGCCACCGGTCCCAACTAAGATCCCTGATGATTGTCCCAAATTCGATGGTAAGGCTGGAGAAGACCCCCAAGCCCACGTTATGACTTATCACCTATGGTGTTCATCAAATTTGTGGCTGGACTATTCAATCCGGCTCCGCCTTTTTCAAAGGACCCTCACTAGCTCTGTTGCTAAATGGTATATTGAGTTAGCTCGCGGATCTTTTCAGGATTTTAACTCGTTGGCTATGGCATTTCTAACTCATTTTCAGTTGCCTATTCGATATGAAACATGCACACATCTCCTCACATCCTTAAAACAGACAACTGCTACGCACATCTCTAATCATATCCATGAATGGAGACGGCGTCGCCGTTTGATTAAGTTTTGGATTCCCGACCAGCTGCCGACCGACTGGTTCATGACTTCATTTGTCGGTCCAATAGCTTGGGACATTGCTATGGGGGCATGTGTAACTGAAGAGAAAGCTATCATGCGTGCTCAGTACCTTGACTTGGTTTACTCCCAGTCCGGTACGTTATATGATTATTTGCCTGATGCCCCGAGGCCCGGAACTTCGAAAGCCCCGCCAACACCATCTGTTGATGGTATTATTGGTTTTGTCAATCTCCCGCTAAGAAATCTTCCATGAACCCTGGGAATCAAAAGTCGAATGCTTCAAATGAAAACACTTCCCAGGTTGTATCAAATTCTGGTATTACTTCCGAGGTTAATGTCATCTATTCCACCATGACGGACAAAGCCTTGAAAGGAAAAAAGAAGGGAAAAGGGAAGAATAAAGTTGAATAGCCAAAGCAGGAATCCCCTAAACCTCCATCCAAGGAAGGTACCAAACGCAAGCCCAAGTATCCTTGCCTTATCTATGATGAGGATCACTATACCAAAGACTGCCCAAGGCGGTCCAAGGTTAGTTGCTTGCTAAAGGGTGCCCCTGGGACTCCTGTCGTGCTCAAAGAGCCTTTTCCCTTGCAACAAATTCAAATAGTGGCTGATCTATCCCATCCTCTTCTCCTTTTGGTTCTCAAGTGTTTATGGTTGGGACGATTCCCATCCACATTAGTACTCGAGCAAAAGAATATCCATCGCCTGCCGGGAAAGAGCTTGAGGTCCCCTCTAGTGCTCCTCTGTCCAATTCTGGTTCGCTCCATATCGAGAGACCTAGCACTGAGATGCCCATCCAACCCCCTCCTAAAGGTGTACTCCGGAAATCTTCTTACAACCCTAATGCTCGTGCTACTTAGCACTACAACATTGTTGAGGACTTAGCTCAGGCTCCGTCATTTATCTCCGCTCTAGAATTTCTCTAGAGTTGCCCCTCTCAGAGGAATTCCTTGCTATTGGCTATCGGTGTTATCAACCCAGCCGACTCGGATCTGATTACTTTTGATCTCGAAAGCCATGTACCGAGACTCCCTCACCAAATTTCCTTCCTCATCCAGGTCATCATTAACTCTAAAATAATTCATCATACAGTCATTAATGAAGGCGCTTCAACTTGCATCATGTCTGTTGCTTGTTGGAAGGCTATTGGTTCTCTGACTCTGAGCCAGTCTCCTATAACCTTGGAAGCCTTTGACGGGAGAGAGTCTCGCCCTTATGGTATCCTTCAACGTTTGCCTATTACTTTGGAAGGGAAGACGGTCGAAGTGGAAGTTGAAGTTGTTGATGCCAATCTAACTTACAACCTCCTTTTGGGCCGAAGCTGGACATATGCCATGCACGTCGTGGCTTCATCTCTATTTCGTGTCATTTGTTTCCCTCATAAGGGTAAGATCGTCATAGTAGACCAGCTGTCTTTCTTCGCCTCCTCTTCCGAAGGCAACGTACCTTTCGTGGAGCATACCTCCATTCCATTAGAGAGTGTGGGAGTTGGGCTCCTTAAAGATCCTCCCCTTATGGGCATTTTTCCCTCCCACCTCCGAACATCACTCCTATTAATATGATTTCCATTCGCTCTGATCCATGGGTCCTTCCCCCCACTGATCAAATAGAATCTTGGGGTGATGAGATGTCGTTGAGTCCTGCCAAGCTCAACTACGTCAAGATAGTTTCTGTATCGGCTCCCCCTCCTGAATCTGCTCTTTCTAGCAGTGCCCTTGACTCGTACGCTCATTCCCCTTGGCTTGGAGACGACGCTTCTTCATATCCTTTAAAGGAAATATTTCCTTCTGATCAAGCCATTATCGAGACCATGTCTCTCGAGGAACCCCTTTGGTCCGATCACCACCATCGTTCCTCGTTTCTCCCTGCCCACTGGAAAATGCTTACCTATCTCGAGTGGTTTGCTCCTTGTCTCCCATCGCAACCCCTTTAGACACCCATTCAAATTTATCAAGTGTTCTCTGAAGGAAACATGGGAAACATCACGCAAACCCAGCCGATCGACATTTCTGTTAAAACAGGAATTTTCGAGCATATCCATGTTGGAGTCACTTGCACTCCTTAGGAGATTCAGCTCTATACTGATCTTTTTCACGAATTCCGTGATGTGTTTGCTTGGTCTTACGAAGAAATGCCCGGCATTGATGCTAGCATCGTGGTGCATGATATACCTATGTATCCAGGTGTTAAGCCTATTCGACAGTGTTTACGCCCCGTGCACCCTCGAAAGGCTGCAACCATTAAAGCGGAAGTTGAAAAGCTTCTCAAGGCTAGTTTTATCTACCCTATCCCACTCACAAATTGGGTTTCCAATATCGTCCCTGTGACTAAAAAGCAGGGAACCATCTGGGTCTGTGTTGACAATCGCGATATTAATCGAGCCTATCCCAAAGATAACTACCCCACACCCTTCATTGACCAGCTCATTGATGAGTGTGCCGGAAGTGAAATGTACTCGTTTATGGATGGTTTTTCTGGTTACAACCAGATTAATATCGTGCCCGCCGATCAACAGAAAACTGCCTTTATCTGTCCCTGGGGAACTTTTGCCTATAAAAAGCTCCCTTTCGGTTTGGAAAATGCTGGTGCTACCTTCCAACGTGCAATGTCTTATGCATTACATGATATTCGACACATTGTGCAACCTTACCTGGATGATCTACCAGCTCATTCAGCTAAACGCCAGGACCATCCCACTCACCTCCGCGAAATGTTTCTCCGCTGTCAACACTACCGTATCCGGCTTAATCTACATAAGTGTGTCTTCTGTGTCGAGTGAGGCAGACTTCTCGGGTTCATCATCTCCTGAGAGGGCATCCGCTTGGATCCCCTTAAAGTCGAGGCCATTCTGAATCTTCCTCCCCCTGCTTCTTTGCACCAATTGTAGAGTTTGCAGGGCAAAGCAAATTTTTTACAATGCTTCATTCCGAACTGTGCCGAAGTGGCCAAAGGTTTCATGTGGTTACTAAAGCGAGACACCCATTTTCGCTGGGATGCTACCACCCAAGACTCCTTCGAGCGCCTCAAGGCACTCCTTGTTTCCGCTCCATTGTTATGTCCCCCTGACTATCACTGGGACTACACTCTGTATCTGGCCGCTGCCGATACCACTATTGGCATGGTTCTCGTTCAAGATAATGACGATGACACAGAGCATGTCATTTATCACCTCAGCCGCAATCTCTTAGATACAGAATCTCGATACGCTCACGTCGAGAAGTTGGCACTAGCTTCCATTTGTGTCGTCCAGCGTTTCCACCATTATATCTTATTGTGCACTACGACAGTGGTTTCTGATTGCAACCCGATGACGTACATCCTGTCACGTCAGTTACTGGGGGGCAAGTACTCAAATTGGACCGTCATCCTCTAAGAGTTCGACTTGGAATTCACTACTTCCAAGTCTAAGAAATCCCTTGTCTTTGCTGAGTTGCTTTTCTCTTTGCCATCTCTCACTGTGCCCTCTCAGTTAGAGGACAATATTCTAGACGAAACCCTCTTCTTAATCAACACCCTCGATCCTTGGTACGGGGATATCATTGTCTATCTGCATACGTCCTCTTTTTCGTCCCGATGTGTCCAAGTATGCTCGGCGATGGATTCGCCATCAATCACAACCCTATCATATTATTGGGGACACCTTGTACCGTGTTGGCACCGACTCTATCCTCCGCCAATGTTTGACACTCGAGGAAGCTGAGCGAGTTTTAAATGACTGCCATTCTGGCGCCTGTGGTGGTCATATGTCTGGATACGCTACTTCTCAAAAGATCCTCCGTGTCGGTTATTTTTGGCCCTCCATATTTAAGGATTGCATTCTTGTCGTCCGCTCTTGTCACGAGTGTCGAATCTACCAGCGGAAGATGCGTGCGCCTCCCGCTCCATTGCACTCTGTTGTTAGCGTCGACCCTTTTGCAAAATGGGGCATTGATTATACGACCTGTAATCCTCGCTCGGCCGGGGGGCATGGGTATATTATCGTTGCCGTCGATTACTTCACAAAATGGGTCGAGGTGATGCCCACACTATCTGAAGACGGTCACACAGTGGCGCAATTTTTATTTAATCACGTTATCTCACGGTTCAAAGTGCCTCAGGCTATCTCATTGATCACGGTAATCATTTCCGTAATCATATGATGACTGAGCTAACAACCTAGCTAGGCTTGCGGCATGATAGCTCGACTCCATACTATCCTCAGGCCAATGGCCAAGTAGAAGTCATCAACAAGGTCCTAGTTACGATGCTTCAATGCACCGTTGGCATGCACAAGTCTAACTGGCACTTGATGTTGTTCTCTGCCTTTTGGGCCTACCGAACTTCTGTGAAGGATGCCACCGGTTTCACCCCTTTCCAATTGGTTTATGGACTGGAGGCTACCCTTCCCATCAAGTGCGAGATCCCTTCGTTGAAATTAGCCGTCGAGTTACTCCCCAACACTACTCCAGTAGAGCAACACCTTCTTTACCTAGAATGGTTGGACGAGACTCGTTGACTAGCCTCTCTAGCTATTGAAGCATAGAAGAAGAGAGCGAAAACTCACTTCGATCATACTGTTCATCCACGTTCTTTTGTTGAGGGAGATTTAGTCCTGCTCTACGATCAAGCGAATGATAAGATGGGGGCAGGTAAATTCGAGCCCATGTGGCATGGGCGTTATATTGTAAAGCGAGTTTTACAGAAAGGGGCCTACAAGCTGATCGATTATGAAGGGAATCCTCTGGATAAGCCCCGGAATGGGTTGTACTTGAAAAAATATTATGCGTGATTTCCATGCACTCTGATTTGTACATACGTGTGTTTAGCAGGTGTGTTGTGTGTGTGTGTTTTTTCATGTTTTGGCTTGGTGTGTCGGCGTGATTGCCTCTTATTGTGTCTTTTTTCTTCTTGTACAGATGTCTGGTGCAGCTTACGTTGGTTTTGCTGATGGTTCCTGCCGTAGTACCTGTAACTTGTCCTCTGCGGCATGGGTGATCTACGATCCTCATGGTGAGCTTAAAGACCTTCAAGGTGTTTGTCTAGGCTGTACCACAAACAATGTCACTGAGTATAGTGTTGTTATTGAGTTACTAGCCGAGGCGATCAATCTCGGTATCTGTACATTGGTTGTGAACCTGGATTCTCAGCTTGTTGTTCACCAACTCAATGGGCGATATTCCGTCAGAGACGATCGGATCTTCAGGTTGTATTTACGTGTCAAATTGTTAGAAAGGAATTTTTATTTCATCACATATCAACACATTCCAAGGCGATTAAACACGTTAACTGATGCATTAGCCAATTATGTATTAGATAGGCATTTGCATAACATGTAACTAAAACAGAAGATAGAAGCATAAAAAATACAATAAACTATAGGAATATGTATATATATATGTATCGTGTGGCGCACCGAGGCGCTCAAAAAATAAATGTATATGTCCAACAGAGTCTGTGCTCTCTGTACATCCGAGATGCATGTCTCTCAAAAAAATCATCAACATGAAATAAACCTAGGTGTCTACTGTGGCGGGTTGTGCTCCCTATAGCACACCGCCGCCCGTGCCACTCGTCTCAATAGGCGGTGCACCCTGGGTTTCACTCCGACTGTGTGGATCTGCAATGCTACGGGGAGCTCCTCGGCCGCCATGTAGCCAAGGATCCCCGCCATCAGACCCTCGAGGTTTCCAGACACTGTCTCCATCTCGTCATATGCCAGTTCCCTGTGCATCCCTTTGTGCCTCTGGAGCCAGACCAACGGGTCTCACTGGTCCCACATCTTCAATTCCACAGTGTTCATTATTAGGACATATACATGAAAAAATTCAAAAAAACATCATAAAAAATAAAATGCAAAATAATGTGATCAAGTGTCTTACCACCATCACCCCACTGCTCGCCAGGGAGCAGCAGCATGTCGGGATCTCCACGGAAGTCCATACCAGCGTATGGCCAATCCTCGACAAAGATAACCTGGCGATCTAGCCACTCTCGAAACAGTATCCCCCACGATACTGGTCGTCCACCACCTCCCCGTGGCATGACGCGTGCCCACCGTGTAGCTTTGGTCTCACGCGGTCTGGCTGATCCAAATCCATGTCATGTAGCTGCAGTGTCGGCACCTGCTCCAGCATGAGCGGGACTAAAATGGATCCGTAACCAAACTGCTTCGTCTCTCCTTGAAGACATTTGGTCAGTTGCCTCTTTATATTTTCCGTCATTGTGTCTGCCAAGTTAAAGATGGTTGGATTGAGACACTCGGGAGCCAGTCGGAGATGGGTCTTCGAAGCCTCATGTTGGGCTTGGGAGCCCGCTACCCATGTCACCATGAATAACATATCATGAAGAATCACGTCGTCCACTTTCGGGATTCCCACCTTCCCGCTCTTTGTTTTCCGTGCCTGGGGGCACACTCGTGCCATAATCATCTCTAGTGATTCGTCCCCAAGACGTTGGCCCTCCAAGATTGGCCTCACACCTCGACGGGATAGCCCAGTTAGAAAATATATGTCTGTGGCATCAAATTCGTTATCCCGGTCTCGGATGATGAATTTCCCATCAGTGGGATTCCAGGCCCGGATCAGTAGCTCCAGTAAATCAGGCTGTGACTGGAGGTGTGGAATAAGGAAGAATTTGAGCAATCTGCATGCTCGTAACGCGTTACGGCACCCCATGCGTTCGTTCTTTCCAGATGAATGCCATTATAGCCTGCATGACGAAAAAAATCTATTAGCACCCTTTTTGCAAAGATCTAGACGTAATTTTCATTAAAAAATGGTCGCGCGGCATCATCGCGTCTGTTTCTAAAACAGACGCGATGATCATGGGAGCTAGTGTTATTTTTCTGCGGTCATCGTGGAAGTACATCACTTTTCCACGATGATCAGGGCGCGTTATGTGTAATTTTTTTCGGTCATCGCAGACCCGAGGGCTAAACCCGCGATGACCAAGAATTGAAATTCGGTTTGAAAAATCTGCTCAAACTCACACATTCCACAGTCAAATGCATCAAAAAAGACATTGAATTAAGGCATAGGATGAAGTCTATCTACCTGGACGAAGTTTCGGGACGAACGATGGACGAACTGGCCGGAATTAGCTCGCCAACTTTGGTGCTCCACAACACTCCACAGTGAATGAACAGTAACAATGGTAAAAAATCAATGGATTAACCTCCTTTTTATGGTAATTTTTGGAAATTAAAAAATTATTTTTCATGAATGTGGGTTTTTCCTCATTTTTATCATATGTTTAAGTTAAAATATGGTTTTTCTAGCTATGTTGTTTTATATCGAATGGGTTTACGTGTGATGTGTTTTCGTGCAGGCCTACAGGTGATGGAGTTTCGTGTACACTTGATCCATGAAGTCATTTTTAAGCCCTTTTCCGACTTAAAACATGAAAATATAGCCGAGTTCCTTGTCTTGACTCGTTAAAAGTAAATAAGAGGCGGTCGCCTTTAAGCTCTTTTCTAACTGTTTAAAGCCGAAATATTGTCGGGACTTTGTCATTTTAGGCTCGTTAACGGTTACGAAACAATGTGATTTCGATCACTTTTCTACTTTTTCATGTCGAAGTCACTAATCATGAAAATTACTCCTCAATCGTAATGGTCGGGTGGTTCTTTCGAGTATTGTTTTATACTTTTTTGAGCTCGAGAGACACAAATTTACGAAAAAGGACCCCCCCTGGAGTTTTCTTTTCTGTGTCTTTTTCAAACTCCCTAAACATGAAAAAGACTCGTTAAACTCTGACGACATTGGACTCGTCACCATGACGAGACTCGAGCTTCTCCTCCCTAGGGCTTGTTAAACTATTACTAGGTTTGATTTAATAACAGGTTTATCATTGATTGTCTATGGCAGCAAGTCACTCTTGAACATCGACACTTTTGCTTCTTGTCAGGTTGATATATCCATACATCGTCATTTGGCCTTCCGCGAGTTTGGGTTATCATTTAGCCTTATTCCATCTGTTTCACACCATTGTCATTAAGCCTCTGATCCCATGGTACCTAAATGCTGCCACCCTTTGGAGTCGTGTCACCGACATGTTCAAGAGTATAATCCTTCTACAATTTACACCTCTATCTCCTCCTCTGATCCTTTGTTTCACCATCTACCTCTTGTTCCTCGTCTCGTGTCATTGATGGGGGAAACATTATGGCCCTCCTACGACGGATCGTCTCCTGTCGACTTCAGCTCATTATCTAGGAGATTAATCTAGAGATCCCCTTTTGGTACCTTGGAGCTTGCATGCCTTCATGGCAAGTTCTTCGCACCTGATGGTCAACTTGCATCATTGGTCGTCGATTAGGTGATTCTGCGAGCATTCAACTCCAGCTCCTTCTTCACACTTCGTGGATTGTACTTGATGATACCTTGAGAACCATTGTCATCATTGGTGGTTTCTCTCGCGCTTGTTAACGGTTTACATCATCGACTGGTAATCAAGTGATTTTCTCTCATGCTTGACTTCAGTACCTCTATTCGCATGTTAGAAATTGTACCATGGTCGGTTGGGTTCAAGACTCCAGGCGCAGCTTACACATGCTCAGGCTGCGTGGATTGGTTTGTGATTTCATGACTCATCAATGGATGACTGCGACCATAGCTGAGCCTTAATGGATGGCTGCGACCATACCTTTGTCATTTTCATGGTCTCATTAGCTGGATGGCTACGTCCATACCATAGACCTATTTATACATCTTTTGGATGGCTGCGTCCATGCCTAGACGACATGTACTTCGCTATCAGAGATTTTTCTACTTGCATGCAGGTTCTTCCAGATAGGTGTTCCAGCTCAGCTGTTTTGTAAAGAATTTCACCCCTCCCATTCTCTCGAGCTTCTTACTTTAGGGGACATCTATTACACAGTAATTTACCACTGCCTTCACTCCCAATTCTTTCCGCTGTGTCATGTGTCTAGGTCAAACATGCTCATGACCGACAAATGCTCTCCTAAGTTTCCAATTGACCCACTTTTCCAAAGTTGTCTACCTCATCATGGCTATTGGTTTAATAAACGCGCTGAAAGGCGCGCATGAACAGACCGCCCGTGCTGCCAGCTCGGAAGTACATGTGATTCCCGCGATGGCTCGATTTTATGCACCAGCGCGGGGCTTTGTGATCTCTTCAGCGATGATCTGACTATCTGCACTAATCACTTGCGATGTCAGCACTGAAGAGCAGTCTTGTGCCTACGATGATCCAGATTGGGTGAATTGTTCTAACAGTCAGCCTTCCAGATGACCCCAGACCTGGTTGTTGGCCTTGTTTATGTCACCCTTCCTTCCTTGGTGTGGCAGTTGCGTCAATTGGGCCACCTTCCTTGATGATAAGCTCTCCTTTCCCCCTTTCATGGAGACTCCTTCTCCTATTTAAAATCTCACCATTGCTATGCATTGCTAGTTGGATAGTTTTTGATACTTGGCTAGTGGAGCAGTGTTGTTAGTGTTTTGTGAGTTTTCTAGATAGCTGGTGTGAGTGTGGCAAGTGTGGGATTTTTAATAGTTTGAGGAAGATTGTGAAGTGCCCTTTATCTTGTGTAAAACCTATGAGTGAGAGAGCTCTTGTATTTTGCGAGATCCATCATCATAGAGTGAATGCTTGAAGAACATGCTAGCTGGACCCTTCTGAGGAGGATTGTCATGTCAAGATTTTGGTTGTAAGCTGACTCTTATTTCATATTAATGCAATCAATGATGTTTTCCTTTGTCTTGTATGCAATGTACTTGATAGCTCATGACTTCTTGACTTTATGAGTAAATGGTTTATTGTTGTTGCCGGATTACGTGCTTTGTTGTCTTTCCTTTGCTTTGTTTCAGGTTGATTACTCATTAAGGTGAAGGAAGCGGAAGCTGGAGCAGTGCAACGGAACTCCATCGACCACTGGTTGAGGTAGGCCTCCAACTTCAAACTGTTTAAGGAAATCTATTGTTGATATGTCCTTGTTTGTGACTAGACCCACTCTAGGGCTAGAGGGGTTGCCTATGTCCATAGAGGGAACACTTTCCTACATCACAAGGGCCAATGTCATTATTGGTGGTTTCTCTTGTGCTTGTTAACAGTTTACATCATTGATTGGTAATCAAGTGACTTTCTAGCATGTTCGATGTCAACACATCTATTCACATGCTAGGATCTGTACTTTGATTGAGTCGTGTTGCAGCGCAAGACCCTGGACTTAGATCACAAAAAGTCCAGGTTGCGAAGTGATGTGACATGGTTATGATGATATGAAAGTCTCTTTCATATGGTTGGTTGTGACCAGACCATGAGTTATAATATGTGATCCTTATTATTATCGGATGGTTGCGACCATACCTTGGCTTCATTATGATCCTCTTTGACAGATGGTTGCGCCCATACCTGGATCCATTTACATGATCATTCTCTGGATGGTTGTGTCCATGCCACGATTCATGTATCATTTGATAGAGATCTCAATTTATGTATATGTATTTGTACTTGCTTGCAGGTTTTCGATGACAAACCGGTTCCTTGCACTGATTTATAGATCATTTCATCCCTCACTCCAGCTCGGCCTTCACGCTTTAAGGGGCATCTTCTACATAGCATTTTGTCACTGTCCCTGTACTCCTCATTCCTTGATCCTGGAGGACTTCTACAGTGAACCCCACATGCTTTGCCTTCATGGAGAAAATCCCATTATGTCCCTCTTCATGAGCAGATCATTTCCCTTTTGCACCATTTCCCTTGAAACTTCTGTTTTTCCCAATTTACAAGACCGGTGCTAATGACCTTTGTCTCTCTTGTGCTAATGTGCAGAGATTAGCACTATTCCCTACACCGATCGGTGCGACTGGGCTATGTTCCAGTCGTGTCGGTCCTGTTATGGAAAGCTTTTTAAATTAGAGCTGAAGCTTCCATCTCTAAAATCTCCATAACAGAATTCTGGTAAATGGTTTGGCTGGATGGGGTCGAGAATGACGCTCCTTTCCCCTATAATGATGGAACTACCTCAAGGGATAAGTCCTTCTCCCATGAGAAGAGGATCCATATCCCATCCATATTTCCTATACAAACCTCCCTTCTTCCCAAGCACAACCTAGTCACAGTTTCAGAGTTAGAGTTTTGGCTGAGTGTGAATATAATATTTTAGACAAGAAAGCTAATACTAGTTGGTGTCATCTAGTTGTGTGAGGGAGAAGTGTGTTTGGTTTGGAGTGAAGCCTAAAGGGAAGAGCCTTAAAACTATTTTTGTTTAAAGCCATCATGAAGTGCTAGTAGAAGTGTGTGGGAACCTGGTCTTGTCAGAGGAAGACTGCGACGTCAAGATGGATTGTTGTAATCTCTCTTTGGATATTAATATATGAAACTATCGATTGATTTCCTACATGTTTTGTAATATTACATATTCATGTCTTAATGCTTCATAACTCATTAAGTAGGTTGAATTTCAATTTGTCTATTATTATGCTTGTTTGTTGTTGTTGTTTACTTGTTTTAGGAGCTTGAAGAAGGAAGCGAGAGATTGCTGGAGTGAGCAAGCGAGGACACCATCAAGCAGGATAAGCGACCAAGAGATAGGCCCTCTTGATTGATTCTAACCTAAGGAAATCTTCCATAGGATGTATCTTTTGTGGCTAGACCCATTATTGGGCTAGAGGAATTTGTTCATGTCCGCACTTATAATTTTACTTCACCACAAGGGGCCAGCCCGAAGGTCACATGATGGGCCATAGAACCAGGAGCACACACGGAGTAAGGGGGCTAGCCCCAAGTCATCGGGACCTAATGCAACCAGGAGTGCAGAAAAACTAAATGGTGTGGAGTGAGACCCTTGATACTCAGCCCCCAATGTGGTCTCATGAGCCAACATGACCGAAATTTTCGGAACTGGGGGCTTAATGGGCAGATTAACAATCCTAAAATTTCGCCTACCCAGTGGGATCATAGGCCAAATTTGCATGCCAATTCCGGGTTTGGGGCACTCAAGATAGATTTGGGTCGAATTGTGGAATGACTAGCCATAGAATTTGAAAAAAACTTGTAATAGGAATAACTTACTCAATTTTTGCCCAAAAGACGTGTAGAAAGAACCCAGATGGGTGTTTTTGATAGTGTTGGATCCATTGGAGACATCAGTTTTGATGTTTGATCATTTTAAAGCCATGTCAACGCACTTTTTAGTGCTTAATGAAAGAGGCATTGCATTGGAAGTTGGACCAAGAGATGTAGCCCAAGAGAGGGGTGAAATCCTTTATCATGTTTTTTGTTATGTGTTTCAGATATGGTTATTTGTCTCTATTTTGGCTGTAAAATTTGGTTTAAAATCAATTGTTTAGGTATTTAGTAAATTGGTCCATTGCACAAAACACATATAAATTTATTTGCAATTTGTTCAAATCTTCAAGTTTTCAATTACATATCATTTTGGTATCAGAGCACAGGTTATTGTGAAGGCTTGATTTGTTTGCAAGTGTTTGATGCTTACAAGGTTGAATCTTAAAACGGGAGAAGGATAACTTGTGGAGCCAAGATCTCAAATTGTTTCAAGGAAATAAAAGACACCTCAAGCTTCAATAGTCATGGCACATGAAGAATGTCCTAAAGGGATGTTTGAAGATGAAAGAACTTTTAGAAAAAAACATTATTTAAGATGTCAGAAATGGTTAAGGTTCTTTATGAAGAGATAAATGCAA
This sequence comes from Pinus taeda, assembly GCA_000404065.3. Lineage (NCBI taxonomy): Eukaryota > Viridiplantae > Streptophyta > Pinopsida > Pinales > Pinaceae > Pinus > Pinus taeda. The sequence goes on from APFE030984834.1 coordinate 34,690, forward strand.
GGTTGTATGGAGAGATCTCAAAACCTCCAAAAGGAGATGGAGGTAAAGGAGATAAGCCTCCAAAAGAGAATGGAGGGGGTGGTGAAAAACCACCACCTTCACCTCCATCATGCTCATCCTCATTTTCATCCTCATCTTCTACTTCTTCTACCCTTTCACAAACACCTCCAAATTCTCCAAAAGGACATGGTAAAACTCCTTTGTTAAAGCTTTATATTAAGTTTTAATTGCCTATGTACAATGAGGAGGTAGATGCTGAGAAATTAGATAATTGGATTTGTCATATTGAAGTGTATTGCGGGATACAAAGAATCAAATACAATGAGACCAAAATTCAGCTTGCTTCTCTTAGATTGGAAGGTGCAACACTTATTTGGTGGGAAGCCAAAACTCAAGAGGACATGAAGAAACATGGTAAGGTTTTATCCTCTTGGTATGATTTTGTTGTTGCAATAAGAAGGTGGTTTTATCCATTAGCATACATGCAGAAAGCTATTATGGATTGGAAAAACTTTAGACGAGCTAAGGGGAAAAATTTTCAAAGTTATACACAAGAATTTAGGAAAAGAGATTTCATTCTGGGTATAGTTTTTTCCTCTCAAGATACTTTGCTCAAATACATTAGAGGATTGCATAGTTATATGAGACATACCATTCTCATGTTTAACCCTACAAAACTATATGATTTTTTTGTACAGGAAACTCATTTAGAGGCGAGAGGGAAAAATGTTTCTGAAGAAACTAGTGAGAAATCATTCAAGTGTGGAGAAAAAGGAAAAAGGAAATTTAAAGGCAATGATAATAAAAACGTTGCAGTTGAAAAAGAAGGAGAAAATATCACATGTAAACACTATTATAAATAAGGTCATGATGAGACCATTGTTGGAAACTTCATCCTGAAATGATACCCATAAAGTTTAATAACAAGGAGAAAGAAAAGATTGTTGCAACTACACAACAAGATTTAGGTTCTAATTCCGGGGATGAAACAAAGGTCACAACCATGGGTTTGAAAGGTAAGGAAATCGTAAGTACTATTTCTTCAAATTGTCTCATTGATACTCAATATGAAAAAAAATAGATATTTTCCACATTAGATTCATTTCAAAACATACCAAGATAGATACATTGTTTAATAATGGTTCACAAGAAAATATTATCTCAGAAGACGTTGTCGATATGTTGAATTTAGAAACCATTCCTCATCCTAAGCCTTATCCTTTAGGTTGGGTATGTGAAAATGTAAAATTGTAGGTGGCAAGGAAATGGATACTTAGATTTGCAATCACTACAAACTTTCTTGATGAGGTTGAACTTGATGTAGTTCTGCTTGATATATGTGGTATTGTTTTGGTAAGTCCATATATTTATGATAGGAGAGCTAATTTTTATCACCATAAGAACACATATCATTTGTTCAAGAATGGGATTGATTACATTGTTAGAGCGCATAACAAGAAATTGAGTTTATCTCTTGTGAATGTTGGACAAATGAAGAGGATTGTTAATGCTAGTCATAATTTTTCATTGTTAATGTTCAAGCACGAATATGTTGAGGGACCTAAAGCCTTTCAAGAATATGAATTAAGTTTGAAATATGATCTCATTTAGGTTTATAATTCATGTGATAAGATGTTTTAGGAGTCCAACAAGTTGCCTCCTAAAAGAGGTAAACAAAATGAAGTGCAATTGCAGTAGGATGCTTCATTGTTGAACATTGGTGTGAACAATATGCTAGTGTTAAAGTATGCAGAGGTCAAAAATTAAATGAAAAGGCTATTTGAAAAATATGGCATTGGTCCCAAAACATCTTCTTATGGGTTTCATAATGTTTTGTCTTTGAAGAAGGATGGTGCATGGCGATGGTGATCATATTTGGTAAAGAGTCGATCCAAGTGCAAGGCTAGACATGCTAAGCATCATTATAGAAAAAATGTTCAAGGTGAAGTGAATTTGAAATTGAATAAGTTTTCTTTGATTGAAGACTGAGGAGGGAACGTTAAGGTTCCTTCAAAGGCAGTTTTCTTTTCTGAAAATCTTGGGAACTTGCAGCAAGATGTCATCTTTGAAAGAAAGACAAAGACTTCAAGAATGAAGTACCTTCATGAGAAGCTCAAAGCAACCAAAACCAAATGGGTTGAGGTTGGAAGGGTGAGGGAACAATACCCTCATCTAATTTTTGACTTGAAATGAGCTTTTGGAGGTCCAAAAGCTTCCAATGGGGAGGAATGATCCAAGGAATCAATTTAGTGCTCAAAATTCAGGGTGTGTCACAAAGCTCGAAACCTAAATGAATGGATACATCTTAGTTATTTGAATCTAATGCAAGTTGTTTCACTCAAAACTGATATTGTATGCTCCCAATATCACGTTCTAATCAAATTGGAAAACAACGAAAAAAATTGGAATTTGGGTTGCAGGTACACCTAGTTAGTCATCCGTACACTAACTGGGAATTTGATTGGGCTTGACTGTGTATTTATTTGGGCCAGTAATTGGATGACAAGTTTCATTGTCTTATTGGCTCGTGTATGGTGGTTTTTATTGGTTCATTGGTTGTTGTGTTGGACCAATGAGGGAGAGCCACATGAGCCAATCAATGGTTTCCACGTGGCCTCTACTCATTTGTGTAAAATTTTGGTATGAGGCCAAACTGCCTCCACAGGATTCGAAACCACAACCAACAGTGTGTCAGCAAACCCAAGAATTTAGAAAAAGGTCTTTGATACCAAATTGATCTGATTTAGAATATTAGTTTGCAATGCTAAGATCTTCCTCAGATTATAAACAAAATGCTTTCATTGTGCTTTAGGATTCATCAATTTTTGCAAGTGAATTGAATATTGTTTATGTTATTTTTATGAGAAATTTAACATAAACCAGAAACTGAACAGCAGCATAAACATTTACAGAACACCATCAAAAACACATTACAATAAGCAGAAGATAAAGGAGTTCACCCCTCCTGGGCTTCGTCTCCTTAGTCCAACTTCCAATGGCTCGGGCCTCTCTTTTATGCTCAAAAGTGTAAAACTTTGTGTTTACAATGCTCAAATTCTTCCAAAACCTATTCCAATGAGTCTAGAATACTCAAAAATGGCTATATAGGCTATTTTTGCAACCAATTTGGGGGAAAACTGAATAATTTATGACTTCTCCTAGTTCTCCTACTATTTGTTCCACAAATTGCTCCAAACCTGAGAAGATCCTATAAACTAGTTCCGAAAGTCCACTAACTAGGTGAAACTTTCACCACGCAACGAGTCATAATCCGTCGGCACCGACTGTCTTATTGTAAATTGCAATCGGTAGGGACCAACAGGCTTAACATTTGTGAAAATGGTGGCGATTTTGCGACTGATATATCGGTGGACCCAGTGGAACATTAAACTGCAACTCGTAACTTATCGCATCTGGGATATCGTAATCGGTGGAGTTCTGTTGGTCTTAAGTTCTGTGGGACTCTGCTCTGTTGCGATTGCGATATCACATTGCAACCCAGGTATGCTAGGGGTTGATTAATATAATTGTCTTCCCTTCATCGATCTGTGATTGTGATCCATCGCATCGCACCTCTGGCCGATTTCTGAATGCCTTCCCACCTACCTTTTGTGAAGTACAATTGCAATTTATCGCATCACAATGCTTCCTTACTCGGGGCTGATTCTTTAACACGATCCACCTGCGACCTACGATTTGCAATATGTAGGGGACAATGGTGGCCTACCACTTGGTGCCTCCTCATTCGTTGAAGGGCCTTGCCACATCATCCAATCCTCCATGTGTCCAAATCAAACCTGAACTTTGACTTGCTCTAACTTTTGCATTTGAGCTCGGATTTGAGTGTCATTCACATCGTTGGAATCAGAATGAAGATCTCTTCGATCTGAAGCTAAGTTTAACAAAATTTTGACACTTTTATTTTTTAGCATAATTGTGAGCACCTAATCACTCCTCCCAACTAGAAGTCTTTTGGACCCCAAAAGATCACTTTCAATTGTCTAGCAGGTGAGGATACAATTCCCTCACCTTCCCAATCTTGATCCATTGATCATTGAATTAGAACTCATGATCTGCATGATGCTTGTCGTACCTTGCTGTGTACTTTCCTTTGTCCTTTTCAAGTTGTTCTTGCACTGTTTGATGTACGATTTGGAGTCGTTCAATGAACTCTTTGGCCTTGTACATGTTACTATCAGTAGCAACAACCTTCTTACCAAGATGATACAATACATTATGATGCAAATGGTAAACAAATTCCTCCACTTGATTCCTTTGACTCAAGCTTGAATTTACATCTTCAAAGTATGTATTTTTCTGAACATAACTTTCATGTAAAACAAAATGATGCTTGAGGAAAGTAGTTATACAAAATATAGGCCCAGAAAGTACATCAACAAACTTGTCAATTATACCATTCTTATACCTTTTGACTGAGTGGAATAGTATAAGAAAACCCATCCAATGGAAGTGCCTTTGTCGTTGCAACTTAAACACTTTATCATCGAAAATTTATGAATGAAAAGAAATGTGCTTACAACATTGCAAAAAGACTACTCCCATGGCATACTCACATACAACAACCTGAAACTTAAATGACTATCTCATGTCTGGGAAAGAAAGTATTGGAGTTGTATTGATATTTTGTTTTAAAGTATCAAATGCCTCTCGTCGTTTGCCTCCCCACTGGAAGACCTTTTGCACAACTACCAACAAATGTAAATGAACTTCAATAGAAGAAAAAATTAACAAAATTTCTCCTCCAACATTGGGTTGCTCCCAAAAAATTATGAGCAGAGAAAAGGCATATGTGGCTTCACGGGGATGTATGATTCCTTCACCTGTGTCTGTTGGAATGGAGCCAATACCACCACAGACTATTACGGCTTCAATCTCGGAGAGGTCTAGCTTTAGCTCACCTTCTCCATGTCCCACGCAGATTGCCAAAAAGCCTTTAGGAACCTGAACATGCTTGGAAGAACCAATTTCACGGCTCAAGTACATCAATGAAGTTTTATCCAACATATACTTTGACATCTTCAGAAACAAATGTTCTTGACATACGACATCAAGTACTTTTTTCTTACAAATGACATGTTCATAATGAAATTTTCTAAAAATGAAAATGTCATCCAAATAGACTATCCTATCTATAAATGGCTTCAACGCATCTTTCTTCATATGCATAAAAGTAGTAGGAGCATGGAAAAGACCGGAAAACATAACAATCCATTCAAACAAACCTTGCTTGGTTTTAAATGTCGTCTTCGATATCTCTCCTTCAACAACTCTACTTTGATGAAAACCACTTCTTGAATCCCATTCAAGGAAATTCTGACCATTCTTCTTGGTGCCAAAACAAGAGGTGCACCACACAATAAAGGAGTAGGCCGAATGATCCTTTTATTCAACAATCCCTGGATTTTCATCTTAATTACTGCATTTTCCATCACTAACATCCTGTACATGGCAATCTTAGGAAGAAGACGCTTTTTCTACAACTATAACTAAGGTTAGATTCCCCTATTTGGAAGTAATCCCTTTCATTCTTGAAACATTTCATCAAATTGGTTAACAGTGTCAACCAAATCAGTTTTCAAATTCCAATTACAACCATCAAACGCTTCATAATCAATATCATTCTCAGGTTTGATTATGAGAAGCATAAAATTCTTGCTTGAATTCACCAGTCTTTTCGTCTGCCCTGCATTAACAAGCGAAATGTTTTTTTTCTTGTTGTGAGCTCTCAAAATATATTCTACTCCATTTTTTAATATGTGATATTTGTTTACATGTCGATGGAAAATAACTTTTCTGTCATAAAGGTATGGGCTGCCCAAAACGATGCCACATATATCTAACGGCACAACATCAAGCTCCACTTCATCTATGAATTTTGCACTGATTGTGAATTTTATTTTACACTTTCTCGTAACCTGCAATTTCACATTGTCACACACCCATCCAAGTGGATATGGTTTATCCAAATTTAAACTTTTGACAATGTTTTCTGAGATAAGAATGGCTTGAGAATCGCTATCAAACAACATATCAATCTTGTTATGTTTCAATATCACACTTCTGTGAAACAGTTATATTCTCCTCTTTTCATTTGGAGTTTCATTTTGCGAGTCTGAAGAACTAGTGTTGGCAATGGATTCCTTTCCTTGAAACCCCATGGCTATGATTTTTGTTTCATCGACCGATTCGGATCCCAAATCCTCTTCTTGAGTGATTTCAGATGTCTTTTCTTTTCCTTTGTTGTTGAATGTTTTTGGTTTAATTTCCGAATGAAGATTCCAATAGTGAGCTTCATCATGACCCTCTCTGGAATAGTGTTTACATGTAATTTCCTCCTTTTTTGATAGATTCATTTTGTTTGCCTTCCCTTTGAAATCCTTTTCTTTTCCCTTACTCTTAAATGACTTTTTACTACCTTCTTATGGGGTGTTTTTCCCTCTTACCTCAAGATGAGTGGCTTGCACACACACATCATCTAGATTATTGGGATTAAACATTAAGATAGTATGCCTAAGGTAACTGTGTAAACCCCCTATGTATTTCAGCAAAGTATCTTGTGACTGAAAGTCTACTCCTAGCATAAGAGATCTTCCTAAACGCCTGAGTATACTCTTGCACATTTTGACCTTTTAACTGTCTGAAATTTTTCCAATTCATGATAGCTTTTTGCATATGATATAAATGGTAGAATTGTATTTTTATAGAAACAATGAAATCAGATCAACTAATAGAGATCTTACTGTGTTTTTTAATCTCCTCTTGGGTCTTTGATTCCCACCATACAAGTGTAGCACCCTCCATTATCAAGGAATATAATTGAATCTTTATGTCATGCTCTTGAAGGTTTTGAATCCTGCAATAGACCACCAGCTAACGAATTTGATTATCAAACTTCTCTACATTCACTTCACCATTAAACATAGGCAACTCGAATTTAACATCAACTTTTAAAAAGGGTAATTTACTAGTTCCTTTTGAAGAATGATGATGAGTATGAGTAAGGGTTGTATTAGTGGAAGAATGTGAAAATTCTTGTGAAGAATAAGATGAAGAAGATGGTGGAGAGGGTGGAGGTTTGTCTCCATTCCCATTACCTCCTTTTCCATTACCTCCTCCTGAAGAAACTTCTCCATTGGGAGGTTTGGAACTTTCTCCTTGCAATTTGATATTCCTCTCTTCATAGAGGACCTTAACCATCTTTGTCATATCAAAGAAAGTCATTCTGAAAGTCTTCTCATCTTTTGTCATGTTTGTAGGTTCTCCTTCATGAGACATGGTCTCTGAAGACTCAACTGCAACTTCTGCAACTTGAGGATGTACTAGTGTAGAAGAATTTGGTAACGTTTCTCTTCTTCCACTTGAGCCAAATACAGGGCTTTCAACCATCTTTCCTTCTCCTCTTTTTAGTTTTAACCTTGTTAGCATGACACAAAACTAGCAAACAATACTCCTTTGCACAAGAAAATCTAGTAAGAAAAAACCAGTGCTTTGATACCAACTTGATCTGAAATGGAGTAGATTATTAATGTCGTGCTAGTTCCCCATTTAGAATAAAACCCAAGATGCTTATCATTTTCTTATCAAGTGCTTAAGGATTCACCATTTTTCCTTAATTAATTGATTCCCATGAGAGTTTCTTATGTAAATGTTATAATCAATTTAAAATAAAACATATGCTGAACAACAAAAAAATAACCGCAAAGAACATCAAAATACAACACACAACATAGATATTTGTTGAGGATTTCACCCCTCTTGGGCTACGTCTCCTTGGTCTAGCTTCCAATGCTTGGGCCTCTGTATTATGCTCCAAATTACAACAAAAGTGTGTTTACAATGCTCAAATTCCTTTGAAACCTATCTCAATGAGTTCAGAATAGCCAAAACTGATAGAATTGACTATTTTTTCACCTAATTTGGATAAGAATTAAAGAATTTATGACTTCTGCTAGTTTCCCCACTGTTTATTCCACAAATTGCTCTAAAACTAGCAACTGAGTGAGAATTTTGTCGTGCAGAGGGCCATAGTGTGTCGGCACTGGCTGTCTTTATCGCATATTGCAATTGGCATAAAAATTCGGTGGTCTTATGGTCTTGTGAACAAAAAGGGAGACTGTGTGATTGTGATATCGGGGGACCCGCGGGGATTATCAACCAGAATGCATAAGTTATTGCATCCGAGATCCCATCGCACATAGCAATTAGCGGTGAATCAGTGGTAACAAAATGTGGGACTCTACCTTGTGAGGGTTGTGATTGTGATTTGCAATTGTGATATCGCATCGCAACCTGGTACCTTTCGGGGTTGATTCTGTAGTGTTGTTCCCTTCGTCGATCTGCGATTGCGATCCATTGCAATTGCAACACCAATCGATACATCACATCCTTTCCTTCTTGGGGGTCAATTTCTAATACCAACCTGCCTGCAATTGCATTTTGTGACATGTGGGGGGCAATGGTGGCTTTCCACTTGGTGCCTCCTCATTCGCTAAAGGACTTTGCCACATCATCCAATCCTGCCACATGTCTAAGTCAAACTAAACTTTGACTTGCTCGAACTTCTGCATATGAGCTCGGATTTGAGTGTCGTTTACACCGTTATATTCAGAATGACGAGATCTTTAATCTAGAGCTAATTTTATTAAGATTCTGACGCTTTGATTTTTGAGCATAACCTTGAGCACTTGATCACTCCTCCCCATTGGAAGCTTTTGGACCCCAAAAGATTATATTCAGTTATTGAACAGATGAGGGTATTGTTCCCTCACCTTCCCTTCTTTAATCCATTTGGCCTTTGATGGATTTGTACCTTCGAGACCCACTCAAAGATAATCAACATTTCCCCTCTTTGATGACCTTGTTCTTCTCTCAAGTATGGTGTCTTGTTGAAGCTCATCAAGAAATTCTAGAGAAAAATATTCAATTGATGGAATATTTACACTTTCTCCTTGATCTTCAATCAAAGGAGGCTCATACAATCTCAAATTTTCAACATTAACAATGGAATAAATTTGCATATAGAAAGGCAAATCAAGCTTGAAAGCATTATTACCAATTTTTTCCATAATTTTAAATGGACCATAACAAATTGGTTTCGGCTTTTTACCTTCACCTTGAAGCCTTTCCTTTCTAATGTAAAGCCAAACTTCATCACCTACTTGAAACTGATGATCCACACGATGCTTATCATGCCTTTCCATATACTTGCCTTGACTCTTTTCTAGTTGTTCTTGAACTGTTTGGTGAATCAACTGAATTTGCTCAATGAATTTCTTTTCTCTATCTATGTCGCTATCTCCATCTATAGCTACATCTTTCTCAAAGATGAAATCCAAAGGATATTTAGGAAAATAACCAAGTCATGCCTCAAAAGGCGAAGTTAGAGTAGAAGAGTGTTTTGCTCAGTTGTAAGCATGTTGAATATAATGCAACTATTCATCCCACAACTTAGGATGTCTGTTGTAATAACCTCTTAGCAAATGAATAATTGTCTGTTAGGTCCCTATACTACTAGTGTAACCCCTTATTGTTATTAGTAAAACCCCCTTATTATATTGTTGTGCTCATGTAGTCCCCATATTGTTATTATTGTGCCCCATAGAAGCCCACTATTGTTATTATTATGCCCTTACATTATTATTGTTATGTCACTCTAATTATATTATGACCCCTTAAACTCCTACATATCGAAAGGGGGTCTAGTCATTTGTATCATCCAAGAATTGTTGATTTGTGTAATGTAAAGGAGGTTGCCCCCTTGAAGAGACTTATTTTGAAGGCGTTTATCTATCTTTTCTATCTTTTTGTGAGCTGGTTTCATAACATTTGGTATTAGAGCTTTGGATTCTAGGGTTTCGCTGCTCCAAACAGGTCATTCTGGAATTTTCACTATAACTGTTTTTTTGAGATGTTTCAGAAGCTAAAACAAAAACCCATTTGAGAAGAAATCTCGCAAAACCTACGGTACGAATTTCAAATCTTGCCTCACTATATTTTCGGAGATCAAATCTGAGGAAGTTATGGTTTTCACAAGCTCCAGAATTCCATCTCAAACATGTCATCGTGGAATTTTCGCTATAATTGTTTTTCTACAAAGTTTCAGACTCTGGAATTAAAACCCATTGGATCCAAAAACTTGGTGAAGCTCAGGCCCAAAATTCACATCTTTTTTCTTATATTTTTAGAGATACAATCCAAGATATTTAAGGTTTCTACAGGCTCCTGAATTACATCCCAAACAGGTGACCTAGGGAAAATCGTCATAATTGTCTCTCTAAGCATCAGATTGAAATTGCGTAAAAATTTATAGAAGGAGGACGAACTATAGTTTTTTTTGTATATTTTTTAGATTCGAAGGTTGAAACAGTGACATGTGGCACTTCATACAATTTCACTCTTCTAAGAAGGTATATAATCAAGTCATCTTGGGAGATTGTGCATAACTCTTTCTTGGAGAATCTAATTTCGATCCGATTGGTGGCATTAGAAAGAGGACACAGAGGGCTACCACAGGTTGCAACTTTAGAATTAGGAGATCCAAAATTACAGAGTTATAGTAATTTCAATATCGATCTCCTAAAATTAAGAATAGACGATATGAGGAAGTTTGATGGCAAGGATTCGGTAAATTGGATACTACATATAGAGCAATATTTTGATCTACATGAGGTGCAATCGTTACAAAAGGTACATATTGCATATTTATATTTAGAATTGAATTAATTTTTATGGTATGAAGGCATTTGTTCTTGTAAACCACTTGTCACGTGTTCAATTTTCATGAAGGAAATGATAGTACATTATGAGGATACAAAGAGAAATACCTTCTTTAGCCAATTGATAAATCTCAAACAAAAGGGTTTAGTGGTAGAGCACATTGATGAATTTCAAAAATTGAATATAAGGGTAAAGAATATTATAGAGAAGCAAAGGATTGATGTATTCATAGGGACTTTAAAGGATAACATTCAACATGAGCTTCATCTTTGGGAACCTAATTTGTTGGAGAAGGCATTCAGGTTGGCAAGAAAAATTGAAAGAGGAATTATGGAAACAAGGAATCCCACCACTCACAACTACAATTATGGAAGTGTTTTTTCTCCTATCCTTCCATAACCTATGATCCAGGTGGCTCTAGGGACACACACAGGACAAAGAGGGCTTATGGAAGCTAAAAAATCAAAGTGATCAGAATGCTTCCGAACTAGGCCTAGAGCGTAGATCTCGTCGTCCTGATCATGGTGGTGTGAACGGTTCGTCAATCTGAGATCGTATGAGGGAGAACGAGCCAGTCAAAGTTTGGTTGACTTTTGCTCACTAGGCAGGCTTAAGGAGGCAGCAATTTGGACAAAATCCGGCCAACGAATTCCAGCCAACCTAGGCTAGATTCCAGGCGAATTTATGGCCTGTTTAATTTGTTCCCCTAGGTCATTTTTCGAATTTTCATAAATTCCTAATTGCTTAAAAAAGAAAATGTGGTGGCAGGCCACCACCCTTGCCACCCCAAAACGACATTACAAAAAATATAATTATTAAAAGGTCAACAGGCCATGGACCCCATCGATTCAACCCACCATAACCATATTGCAACATTAAATATATATTAAGGGGGTGGGCAGGCCACCTCCGATGGACCCGGCCCACACCCCATTAACTCTACCATATGCCATATAAATTGGAGGTCGACGGGTACCGAGCCCATGCCAGCCACGTGGGCTGGCCTGCCACCATGTGGCGGCCCCATGTACCATGTACCAACCACCCCTGTAATGGTCAACTCAACAACGTAACAAACACACCCATTTAAATGTATGCCACCGTTTAATACAATGGAATAAAGGAGTATTATGGGGCAGGCCGCCCAATGTAGGCCTAACCCCCCAAAACAATATATGCGGGTTTTTTAAAAAAAACCATAATGTATTAAGATGGGAGGGGTGGGGTTTGACCACCCGACCCTTCCTCAACTAAATTCTATTTTTCACCATTGCACTAACCAATCCTCTAAACAGACTTTTTGAAAAACTCCACCTGGAAATTTATATTAACCTTCATTTCATCAGTGTGCCCAAGGATGGAGGAGCAGGAGCAGGAGCACGTACGGAAATCGAGGCGATAATTTTCTAATTAATTTATTGCAGGGTGTAACCATGATTGGGTGAAATTTCCAGGAGGATGAAATTTTTGTAGTGTCCAAACTAGACAAAATTTATGTCGATCTTACACCTCTCAACAACACAAACCCGATGGTGTAGTTAGTTTCCTGATTTGAGCAGCCGATTTGCAGAAAATCTATGGGGAATCTAAAAGATTCCTTGAGCCCCAGATTTCCACTTTCTTAGAATTCAGAAATTTGACAGTCGATTTTGTACTATTCGACGCCACAAATCTGATGGTGCATTCATATTTTCCCTTTTCTCATTTCATTTTTTGGCCACTTTTCTAAGTGGAGTGCAGGTGTCAGCATTCAACATGTGAGCAGTCATTCCATGAGATTCAACGTCGCGAGATTGATGGTACAGCCAACTTCAGTAGTTTGACATCCTTTTCTTCATATGGCCTCAGGACGTGAGGTATATGCAGTGTGTTCATGTACTTCTTTTGTTATGCATTGTGATGCACAGATCCCTATTTGATGTCTGATGTGGGATCTTGTTTCGTACTTGTTTTCACGATTCCTTCTTGATGTGACATGGAATAATTTGCGAGATGTACTTGTTGTCATGATTCATCATGTTTTGTTTGAGATCCCTTTGTTGTTATGTTGATGGGATACTCGTGTGTCGCCATGCATGTTTGCATTGAGATCCCTTTTATGCCATGTTGGCAGGATGCTCATTATCATCATGCATGAGTTTATGTCATACTGATAAGAGTCCTTTTGATTGAGAGTTCCTATAGAAAAACAACTCTTGGAGCCACTCCTGCATGAGGGCATTTTCCTTTTATGATAGCAACGTCATCTCTTATGTACATCATCACTATTAACAACACTTAATGCAACGACCTACATCATCTTGACAACGGGGATCGGAGACGTAGTCCCTCCTGGACGAACTCCGTTATCAATGGCTTATGTTTTCATTTGTTGATGATTTTCATGTTCCTCTTCTTTACATCATGTAGATGTATTCATTTATGTTCTTTTAAAAATGAAATCTAACACATCACGGAAGTAAAAGGTCTTGGAAGGGTCCTTCGTTACACCCGGACCCGGATCAACCTACAAGGTTTACACCACAAAAATTGGAAGAAAAAAGAGAAAAAGGGTTTTGTTACAATTGTGATAGAAAATACACTAAAGGTCATAAGTGTGTTGAGAAGAAATTATTTTACACTGATTATGAAGAGGAGGAAGAAAAGGATCAAGAAAAATCAAAAGAAGAGGATATACACCAGGAGCCAACCCCAAAGAAAGAAGAAATGAATCTGACCATATTTTGTAAAGCATTGGCAAGAATTACCACTCCTCAAACTCTCAAGATAGAAAGAGATATCAAGAAGAAAAAGGTTCAAGATGTGAAAGATCACATCGAGAAAGAAGAAATGAATCTGACCATATCTTGTAATGCATTCGCGAGAATTACCAATCCTCAAACTATCAAGATAGAAGGACATATCAAGAAGAAAAATGTTGAAGAAGTGAAAGATCACATCAAGAATCAAGAAATGAATCTGACCATATCTTATAATGCATTGGAATAAATTACCACTCCTCAAACTCTAAAGATAGAAGGACATATCAAGAAGAAAAATATTTAAGCAGTGAAAGATCACATCGAGCATCAACAACAAGTTCTCCAACTTTTAAAGGATAACATCGCTTTGGTGCAGAATCGAATGAAACAACAGGTAGATCAACATCGCAGTGAAGAAGTTTTGATGTAGGCGATAGGGTATTTTTATGGCTACATCTCAAGCAAGCTATTTATGAGAAGGAAATGTTGGCAATACTACATGCACTTAAGAAA
>APFE030984846.1:0-15095 GCA_000404065.3 Pinus taeda
TTTATTATTATTATTTTTAAAGAGAGAAGAATGCAAGAAGACGAAATAGGGGCAACAAGAGAACCTTCCTTCTTTAATACCTCCATCCCATTTTCATTAAAAAATTCTACTATGAATTCTGCCTTGGACATCAACTTCTTGTAGAACTTCAGCCTATGCCCATTCACAAAAAAAAAGGCCTACTTCTCATCAATGGTTTTGATTTGAACTGACTTGCTCCCAAAAAAAAATCCATTTCATATGGTCCTAGCCAATAAGTAGCGAATTTCCCTTTAGAATATTTGAAGATTGAACCAAAAAGGAGAACCCAATATCGCTATTGGATCTGCTTCTGTCAAATAAATTTATCATGCCATTTATTTCTGTGTTCCTGTACCAATACAGTTTTCTAGATCACGTCTTGCCTAATTTCATCAAGTTGTTTCAGTTGTAGAAATTTTTGTTCCTACACTTCGCTCATATCCAATCCCAATTGATAAGTGGTCCAAAAAGTATGAATATGAAACTCAAATGGAAGAAGGACCTATGTCTCGTAGACAACTCATATGGTGTGTATCCTATATTTCTTCCCCACATTGTCTTGTAGGCCTAGAGAGCTTCAATTAACTCTTCCGCCTAATCTTTGTCATGAATCTGAATAGTCTTGGTAAGGATGGCCTCCAACACTTTATTAGTGGAATCAACTTGCCTATTTTCTTATGGGTGATAATGATTAGAATTTTGATACATAATTTGGTATTGTTTTGTGCTAGCCTTGATAAGTTTAGACATGAATTATGTCCCTTGAATCATTAACAATCTCTCGAGACATGTCGAACTTGGTAAAAATATATTCACAAACAAAATCAGAAACTACCTTTTCATTGGCTTGGGTTAGCACCTTGGAATCAAGCCATTTTGTAACATAATTGATGCACACCAAAACATATTATTTCTTTCTTGACATTGGCATGATTGGACCTAAACAATATAGAGCCCACCTTTCAAATGGCTTGATCAATACCTAGGGTTGTAGCGACATTTTCTCTACTTGAACTAACCTCCCCATCCTTTGATAGTTATCACATTAGAACACATAATTCTTAGAATCTTTTAACAAGTTTGACTAATAATACCAAGCTTGCAATACCATATAGGTAGTGTGTTTATAAGAAAAAAGACCTTTGTAAAGCCCACTGTGGCAAGATTTTAAAATATATTTTACTTCATGCTTCCACACACACTACCTATGTAAAAAAAATCACCATGAATGTATGAATAGTAGGAACTTCTATTTATAATTTTGTTCTTTTCATGAGAAGATGACTTTTACGGTATTTTTCCTGTAGCTAGATGATTTGCAATATCTATGAACGAGAGTATGTGAGTAGAAACTGCAAATGAATTGTTCATATAGAAAATACACATTTACAAGAACATCATTATTTTCATGTTTCAGTCTAGAAAATAAATCAACAACTAGATTATCTTTACTGTGCCAATCCACAATTGTAACATTAAATTCCTATAATAACAAAATCCATCTCATGATTCAACCGTTAGTTACCATCTTATTCACGAAGTATCAGATAGCTTCATGGTCCATGTGGATGGAAACCTCATAACATATAATATAATACCTAAACTTATTTATAGATTGTGCCACCATGAGGAACTCCTTTTCTGTAACAGTATAACTTAATTCAGTGGGGGTTAGATTTTTGATAGTATAATAAATAACATAATAACAGAGGCCATCTTTTTGTTCAAATACAATTCCCAAATCCATGTCTAAGGTGTTCGTTGAGATATGAAAAGGTAAAGCCCAATTGGGTCCTCCCAAAATAGCATAAATCAAGAGTTTTTCTTTTAAAGTGATAGACGCATACTCACACTGGCCACTCCACAAGAAAGTGAAATTTTTGGACAACGATTTCAATAAAGCCATGGAAATATTTGTAAAACCTTCAGTAAAGAACTATAATATCCTACGGAACCAGCAAAACTCTTGACCTCTTTTTGTGTTGTAGGAATTGGTAACTGGGATAAGAGCTTGATCTTAACAGGATCAACCTCCATACTTGTAGCAAAAACCACATGGCAAAGCACTACTCCCTTAGGTAGCATCATTCTTCATTTTATATTACTCAAGGTGAGGTGTGCTTCCTGACATCTAATCAATACTTTTTAAGATTTACCAAAGCTTCTTTGAAGGAATCTCCATAAACAGTAAAATAATCCATATACACCTCCACACAATTATCGATTGGATTTGAGAAAATCCCCAACATTTCTCTTTGAAAGGTAGCCAAGGCATTACACAATCCAAAAGTTAAACCCTAATAAGAAAATGTTTCCTAGGGACAAGTAAAGGTTTCTTTCTCTTGGTTCTTTGGAGCTATATGAATCTTAATATACCCACTAAACCCATCTAAGAATGAGTAATATTTCCTTCCTGCTATGGTGTCTAAGACCTAATCTATAAAAGGAAGGAGAAAATAATCCTTCATAGTAGCTTGTTGAATTCATCGAAGTCTACACACACACACGCCATTTTCTTAAATATTTAGGGATCATGACTAAGGGGGAAACCCATTTTATATCAAATATTGGATATATTAGATTAGCAACAAAGATATTTTGCAACTCCTCCTTTACCACTTCCTTGAGTGTTGGATTCATATGCCTCTAAGGTTTTTAGATAGGATATGCATTAATTTGCGTGTAAATATGGTGAGAATAAATTGCAAGATCAATTCCCTTAATGTCCCAGTAATCCCATGTGAAGGATTTTATTTGTTCCTATAAAACATGTATCAATTCTTTTTGTTGTTCATCAGTAAGATCATTACTACTATTCAAAAACTTACCAGGGTTGACTTCATCAAAAACACAGTGTGGTTATATTTCCTATGTTGAATTTAGAAACATTACACAACTAAGGGAAAATTGTCAAATCATTTGTTTACTATACATCACTCTTTAAGACCTGCTCTAGTGGATGATTGTCAGAACCATAAGAACCTGAACTACATAAAAAATAAAAAAGTTGATTTTCTTCCGAACACTCTTGGAAATTCTTTACCTGATTGACTATGCACATGGGCTGAACCACTTCCTCATCACTCGCTGAATCATCAAACAAGGGGACTTCGTTTGATTTCATGAGATACTTTGAAGGAGGATATAAGTTAATAATTTTTACATCTCCTCAATGAGAAATAAACATGCTACTAGACCTGCATCTTATAAATGCATCCACGGTAGTAAGCCATGGCCTCTCAAGGAATATAGGATGTCCTATAGTTTTTGATTTAGTTTGCAATACTATGAAATCCACTAGATATTTCCACAAACCAAGGGTGACAATCCCATCATCTAAAACTCCTTCTGCTTGATTCTAGATCTATCTGCAAATTTAAGAACAACTAGGGTAGGAATTAGATCAGCCAATTCCCATAGTTTCATGGTATGTGTCGTCATAATATTAATGGTTTCTCCAAGTTCAATCGAAGTATTAGGAATACATACTCCATTTATATGCATCGAAATAATAGGATTCCTAGGATCAATATATTTTTTCACAACATCCTTTCCAATGATTGCATCGAAACACTCCCCAACAAGATGAATGGTCAGTGTATTTTTTCATTTCCTCCATAGTATTTTAGGACATAATTATTTCACTATTTTGGCATAAATAGGTATATCTCAAATAACTTGCAATAAGAGAATTCTGACACAAATTTTCCTCAGTTCATTGATTACATCATACTTAGGGGGTTTTACGAGTTCACTCTCGCTCACCCTATCAGGATAAGGGGTATTTTTTGAAGTTTACGACTATTTCAAGGGTTTATTATCTTGTTTAGGGGTTATAGGACTATTGTTTCTTTCCACTGGGGTAGGAACTTCTTCCTCTCTTTCTTCTTCTACATTAATGGGGCCAGAATTTGGAAACAACTTCCTTGACCATAAATGGATATCATTTACTTCTATAGGAATAATGAAATAGGTCGAAAAGGGTTGCAATTAAGCTTACAAAACATGTTTGGTTGCTTTATTATTCATGTTAGTGACAGGTTTCATAGGCAGTTGATTCCACCTAGAAGTTTGGGTAGAGGGTAGTTCTAGAAGAATATTCAGAGGTTGTCGTTGGGTAGATGTTGGTGTATGGTAGCCCTGTAAAAATGGTTGAGATTATGGAAGATATTAAGGTTGTGGCAGATAAGGATATGGAGGTATAGACCCATATCCTGATCTCAACCAACCTTGCTGCCAAGGTTGGTTCTGAAGTGGTTTTTGTGGCCACATATGCCATGGTACAATGACACTCAAAGGTGCATATTGTGGGTTAGAAAAATGTGAAAATTTTGCAGCAACAAAAGTAGAAGACATACCTTGAGGTATGGGTTGCCATGGCTTCTTAGCTACTAATGAGTAAAGTTGATTTGTTGTTCTCTGATCCCCATGGTACACTTCTTTGAGGCCTGGTAAAGAAGGACAACTATATGTGGAGTGATCTTATGCACAAATGGCACAAATGATGACATTATCAAGAGGAAAATATTTCCTAGGGTGCTTCTTTCGACATCTCAAGAAAAACAATATCGAGGGTGACATGTTCTTCCTTCTATTTCTTCTTAAAGCTAAAAGTGTTGAGTTGTAATACGTGAGAGTACTTAATATATATGTTTTAAAACCCTCTAAGAGATTCCCTAATTCTGTTATGGTCACCTCGTTAGAATTTGTCTTCTAATTCTTAGGGAGATCGCAAGTTCTATTCATTGTTATCCCTTGCCCCCAATAATATCTCCTACAAATATCAACTATTATATTAAAATTAAATGTAGAGATGTCACTTTTCCCCATCAAATTAAGCACATTCATTGATTCTTTTGTCAAATCCTTCAAGGAAATAATTTTCTTTGTATCAAGATCCAACTTATGTTGCCTAACACATTGAAGAGTATATACAAATCTTTCCAAATAATATTCCAAACTCTTGTATTCCCTTTGCACCATTTTAAAAATTTCTTCTTTCAACTTTTGAGCCTTATAGTGATCCTGATACTTCTTATGAAATTCCCTTCTCATGCCTTCCCAAGTTGTGATGATGTTTTTTGTTAGTCCCATGAACCAACACATGCCATATTATTTAAGGGTGTATATAACTTCAAAACTTATGAGGGCCACTCAAATAATCCATGGTATGAAATAAGAAATCAAATTCAAATAAGAAAGTGTCAAGATCCTCACTAACCAACTCTTGAAACCATGGGAGTATTTATAGAGAGATGTTATTCATATGCACATTGGAAATTGGATCAATGATTAGAAAACTAAAAGTTGTTTCATCCTCATTCCTTGGATGGTTCCTATCACCCTCACCCTTTTCCATTCTATTTCCTCTGAAAACGATAAACCTAGATTCCAGAAGAGGGAGTCCAATACATGAGTTATTGTAAAGTAGTGAATATACTCTTCCTCCTAGTAATGTTTCAATCTTAGGACTGATGGAAGAATTAGTAGCGTGAATCACTCTCCTAGCTACCAATGTTCCTTCCGAATCCTCCATCATTCCACATTTTCCCCTCCTATCTGAGTTATTACCTACCAAGTTAGTATTGGGGAGTCTTTCTGTTTTAACTTCACTCATTGGAGTATTAAAATTTACCTTACCCATACCCTTTTTCTTGACTCATAGAATACCAACATCATCTAGATCCAATGAGGCAAGCTAACTCATAAAAGTGGAAGCATAAGTTCTTACCTCTCATCTTAAATTATTTGCAACTAGGGTCAAATTACACATTGGAAAACTCAAATTTCCAAGATGATGCTTGCATTAAATTCCTCTTTTCGAGAGGACCAAAATCGACCTAAATATCACCTAATTTGGTTAAGCGGAAGTTAAGTTTTGAATTATTTTATTCATGCATACATTATGGAATGGGTCAGCTATAACCACATGGGTATCTGCTTGGGTCAATATTAACCCCAAAATAACCCTCAAGAAATCCTAAAAAATTAAGTGACCTCAAGTTTATTTCAACACATCATTTTTCTATTCTTCTATTTTGTCTTGGCTCACACAGGTACATCGAAAGGAGTTCACATAGGGTCCAAAATCATAGGTGAAAGGTTCTCTTTGAGTTTGGGTTTTCTGGATCTCAGTCGTTGGCATAAAACATGACATTTTCATCTCTGGTTGCAGTCACAGAGTAATTAAAGGAGTGACATTGGCTCTATGGTCGCTTGGAGTCAGTTTAGTGAGAGTGACTCTAGTTTAGAGGTAGATTAGAAGGTTCAGGTCCCCTTCCGCTCACACAGAGTAGTCCTAGGAGCGACCAAGACATCAGGCACTCTCGCACAACAATAGTAAAAAGGTGACTCTGGGTTTTAGCTATATTATGCCATAGTCACATGCATAAAGGCTTCCTGAGAGTGACTTTGCAATTGTAGTTGCTTGCATACAGTATCCGAGAGAGCAACTCGGGAGTTTTGGTCGCACACAGAAAATGTTGATGAGGGCAACCCGAGTTCAGATCTAGGGTTTGACATCTTGGCTTTAGTTGACTTTAGTGATATGGTAGATCTAAATTTCTATCTACTGTTACAAAAATATGTATATCTATTTTTTTATTATCTGCTGCAATTATATGTATTGGGCTCATTATACTCTCTGTTGAAATATTTTTATGATGATCTACTAAAGAAGAAGATTTGAAAGGGTTTTTCCTTGGACTTGGACCAATCTGTTGTCTCTTATGGTTTTTATGTTGTCTTATTTGTCATTGCATATATTTTTCTTTCTTCTGTTACATTTATGATTGATTATACTGTTAATAATTGGATGCATTGTTAATGAAAATATAAATTGGGCTAAATTAACTGATACAACATAGAACAATTAGAAAATTTAACATGGTATTAGAGTTGAGGTGAAGGACAAGAACAAAAGATGACAAGCATTGAATCCCTCTATTTTAGATATGATATTATCGGGTCAAGGTCAAGATGTAATCTTCTACCTTAAATGAGCATGAAAAGTTGGGTGATGCATCAATTTCTTTCGCATGGAAAGTCAGATTGGAGATCATAGCTAACAACAATGATGTGCTAGAATACATCCAAGGAAGAATGGTTGAGCTTCTAGAAAATGCTTCCGCTTCCCTCAAGAATAGGTACATGAAAGATGATTCCAAAGCAAAGCAAATTATAGTTGATGGCTTACAAGATCATTTACTTGCATATGTAGGGAATCTAAGAAAGTCCAAAGATATGTATTACAAGATAGCCGACATGTATGAAATGAACAACTTGAATGAGATCATCACCCTGAAATATCAACTCAAGGAAGCTAAGATGAACAAAGGGGAAATCGTTCAATCCTACATTATGAGGATCTCTCACCTTAGTTATCAATTGTAGAGAGTTGGAGAAAATGTGCTTAACAGAGAGCTAGTAGTTGTGATTCTCAGAGGTCTCCCTCCTATTTGGGAAATCTTCATTACTACAATTAGCAACAGTGATTTAGTTTTGACATTCGATGAAATTGTTGGGAATCTCACTTAGGAATATTCAAGAATGATTGCAAGAGGAATGATTCAAAAAAATGAAGAGGAAGAGCCCGCTTCATATATCTCTTATGACAAAAAGAAGAAGGAAAAAGGAGGTCCATCAAGGAAGAATCCTTCTCAAAATTCAAAAGGAAGGAATGAAAAATCATTATCTCATGTTGAATGCTTGAATTTTCACAAGATAGGTCATTGTGCTCATGTATGTATTGAAAGGAGCAAAATACCATGCTACAACACCAGAGGAAACTACAATAACAAAAGAAGAAAGTAATATCAAAAGAAGAACCATGATAGAAGATATGAAAGGAGAAGAAGAGAGTCCTCAAGTGACTGTGAATAAAATCCTCCTCCTCAAAATAAATTGAAGGCTCCAAGGTATGAAAGTAATGTTGTAAATAAATCTGAATACATTCTTATTTCTTCTCTTTCTAGTTCTTCTCCACCCGATTCGTGGGATAGTTGGTTGGTTGATAGTGGGGGAACTCATCATTTATCTAGTTACAAGGAAGTACTCTCTAATATGGTAGAGAGGGAGACTAACCTAAAGATCATTCTTGGAGACAACTCCACTCATCCTATGAAAGGATTTGGGCCCATCAAATTTCAGTTGAATTTGGGGAAATCAGTTTTTCTACATGATGTTATGTATGTACCAGGATTAATGAAGAATATGGTATCTGTATCCAGATTGAAAGATAAAGGAATGAAGGTTTCCTTCATCAAAAGAAATTTTTTAACTTAGCATGTTGATTCACCTATGAAAGATGCATTCACATTAGGAACGAGATTTGAAGGACTCTATAGAGTCACTGGAAGACATATTCTAGAATTGGTTCATAATACCAATCATTTGAGTGAATCATGGCACCACAGACTGGCTCATCTTCACTATGATGCACTTCCGAAATTGAAGAAATTTGTCTCTATTATTCCTGATGTTCAAGCTCATCATGATTGAGCTTTTCCAGGTTTTGCAAGAGGAAAGAAAATGAGGGGACTATTTACCTCTAGTAAGAACAAGACAAATGACATCCTCCATCTCATTCATTCTTATATATGTGGTCTGATGCCTGTACATTCTCTTGGTGGTCATCTCTACTACATCAGCTTTATTGACGACTTCTTAAGAAAGACATGGATACACTATCTTAAGCACAAGGATGAAGCCTTAGAAACATTCAAGGAATTCAAAGACTTGGTTGAAAATCAATCAAGAAAGAGAATCAAAGTCTTCAAGTCAGATAATGGAGGCAAATACATGTCAAAAGAATTCATAGCATTTTGCAAGAAAGACAGAATCAATAAGGAAATGATTGTGCCATATAATCCTGAACATAATGGTCTAGCTGAAAGGAAGAATAGGTCTATAGTAGAAGCTTCCCATGGTATGCTCCATGACCAAAAGGTTCCAAAGTTCCTTTGTGCTGACACAACACCTACTATTGTATATGTTTAAAATAGGGTGCCTAAGAAAGCATTAGAAAACAAGACTCCTAAACAAATATTCATAGGTATTAAGCCTGATATCAACCATCTTCATGTATTTGGATGCCCCATATATTTTCATGTGCCAAAGGGGAAAATGAACAAATTGGAAGCTACTAGTAGAAACAAGTATGTTTGTGGGTTATTATGAAATTTCTAAAGCATATAGAATTTATATTCCTAGTCATAGGAAGTTCAAGATTAGTAGGGACATAACATTTGATGAAGATTCATCTCTTGGAAAAGCAAGATATCTTCCTTCACCTCCTCCTCCCAAGGAAGAGAATGACGAATGGGATATTCTGGATGGATCGTTCATGCCTGAGTCTGATATGGTTGATAAGCCCATAGAGCATATGTATCCATTAGATCCTCCTCCAAGTGATCCTCGCTCTAAAAAGAGACCACTTTGGCTCCACGATACTTTATAGGATACTGAAATAAATGTCCCCATTCACAGATCATTTAGAGAAAGGAAACAACCATGCAGGTACGAGGGATATGTTGCTTCTATGAGTACTATGATTCAAGTTGAACTGTCCACATTTTAAGAAGCTATAAAACAACAAGTTTGGAAGGATGCTATGGCTAAAGAATATGAATAAATTATGAAAAATGATGTATGGGATGTTGTACCTAGTTCGAAAGGGAAATTTGTCGTGATTTCAAAATGGTTATTCAAAATCAAACATGGAATTGATGGCAGCATTGAGAAATATAAAGCAAGGTTCATAGCCTAAGGTTTCTCTCATAAAGAGGGAGATGATTAAAATATTTGCTCCCATAGCTCGATAGGTAACCATTTGTTCTATAGTTTCCCTTGTTGTGAGTTAGGGATGGACTCTTCATTAGATGGATATAAAGACCACATTCCTTCATGAAATGTTACAAGAAGAGGTATATGTTGAACAACCACAGGGATTCGAAGTGGAAGATCGAATAACTCATGTTTGCAGGTTGAAGAAGGCTTTGAATGGTTTGAAGAAAGCTCCACGATCTTGGTGTGAATGCATTGACATTTACTTAGTGAAGCTGGGATTCAGAAGAAGCAATTCTAATCCCAACCTCTACTTCAAGATACTTCAAGGTATTCCATTGATTTTGGTTTTATATGTTGATGATCTATTGTTGATAGGTAGTGAGCCTTCGATGATCAAGTGTAAGAGGAAGGTAGCCTCTAAATTTGAGATGAAAGTCCTTAGTCTCATGCAATACTTTTTGGGCCTTGAGGTGTGGCAAAGACCTAGTGATATTTTCCTTTCACATGTAAAATATGTTGTAAAGTTGTTGGAAATATTTGGAATGACTGAATTCAAATCCATGGATACACCAATGGAAATGTACTTCAAGAAGTTATGTGGAGATGCTGCAGGACCAGCCTTAGAAACTCCATCCTAGTATAGACAACTGATTGGGGCTTTGATGTTCCTTGTGAACGCTCATCCATACATATGTTATGCAGTAAACACATTGAGTTAATTCATGATCGAGCCCCTCCACATACATTGGATAGCTTCCAGACACATTGAGATATTTGCAGGGGTCAATCACACTTGGCCTCAGATATTCTGCTGGAAATGTTCAACTTCATGGATACACTAATGTTGATTGGGTTGGAAACATTATCGATAGAAAAAGTACATCTGGATGTTTCTTTAGCCTTGGATCTACCATGATATCCTAGATGACCAAGAAACAAAAGTCTGTAGCATTGAGCACAACCGAAGCAGAATACATTACTGCTAGCATGGCTAGATGCGAAGTAGTTTGGTTAAGAAAGATATTTGGAGAGATACTTGAGCAAGTCCTAAATACTACAACGATACACTGTTACAACAAGAGTGGGATCCATATGACAGAGAATCCCGTGTGTCATGACACGTCCAAGCATATTGAGATTCAATATCACTTCATTCAAGACATGGTGAAGCGAGGAGTTGTTAAGCTCCATCACATATTGATAGATGAACAAATTTATGATATTCTCTCCAAGGCATTACCAAAAGGAAAGTTCTTGGTCTTTAGAGAGAAGCTTGGAATGATGGATGTGGCCCCTCCAGATAAGGGGCAATGCTGATTGATAACACTTAGCCAACTCTTCCCCCATTTTTGAGATCCCAGGGTGAGGAATTGAGGGAAAAGAGTTGTTGGGGTTGAGGGCACTCTGGACAATAGGGAACTCCCCTATTTGTTACCCATAGGGTTGATGGTTTTACGCCCCTTTTTGGTCTTTGTAGAGTATACTCCAGTTGGCATAATACCCAAAAGCAAGGCTTGTTGGGAATATTACTCCTCATTTGGCCAACTATTTGAGGATGTTCTTTAGGTGTACAACCCAAGGTGATTATGATTCGAGTGTTCTACCACATCACTAATAAGAGTCATTACTGGGAAGATTGATAGGCAATAAGATTCTGAGTTGAGAGTAAAGCTCCTCAATGAAATTTCGGGTTGAGGGTAAATCTCCCCAATGAGATTCTAGGGTTGAGGGTTTGCTCCCATGTATGATGAGTTATCGTATTTCAAGATAAGGGTGGGAACTATTTCTCCACGATTCTTCTTCTAGATCTGAGAATGTTTCAACATATAGAGTTGAGAAGAGACAATCCAATCATTACAACAACTTGATAGGTTGACCAACTGACATATATTGAAAGTGGATTTCTTCCTAGTTGAGAGGGAGTGTTAATTTTTGCAACTAGGGTCAAATTCCACATTGGAAAACTTAGATTTCCAAGATGATGCTTTCATTAAATTCCTCTTTTTAAGAGGACCAAAATATACCTAAATATCACCTAATATGGTTAAGCGGAAGTTAAGTTTTGAATTATTTCATTCATACATACATTATGGAATGGGTCAGCTCTAACCACATGAGTATCTACTTGGTTCAATCTTACCCCAAATTAACCCTTGGGAAAGCTTATAAAAGGAATCGACCTCAATTTCATTTCAACACATCATCTTTCTATTCTTCTATTTTGTGTTGTCTCGAATAGGTATGTTGAAAGGAGTTTGCACAGGGTCTAACATTATAGGCGAAAGGTTCGCTCAGAGTTTGGGTTTTCTGAATCTCATTTTCTAGCACCAAACATGACATTTTCATCCCTAGTTGCAGGCAAAAAGTAAGCAACGGAGCGACTTTGGATCTTTGGTCACTCAGAGTTAGTTTAGTGAGAGTGACTCTAGGTTTAGAGGCAGACTAGAAGCTTCAGGTCCCTAGTCACTCACACGGAGTAGTCTTGGGAGCAAACAGGACATCAGGGACACTCACACAACAAAAATAAAGGATCAACTTTGGATTTTGGATGTATTATGCCATAGTCACACACATAAAGGCTTCTTGAGAGTGTCTCTCTAGTCATAATTAGTTGCATACAATATCTGAGAGAGTGACCTAGGAGTTTTGGTCACATGTAGACAATGTTAATGAGGGTGACTTGAGTCAAGATCTAGGGATTGGCATCTTGGCTTTAGTTGAATTTAGTGATTTGGTAGATCTAAATTTATATCTATTTTTACACAAATTTGTAGATCTGATTTTTTATTATCCGCTGCAATTATATGTATTTGGCTCATTGTACTCTCTGCTGAAATATTTTTATGACCATCTACTAAAGAAGAAGATTTGAAAGGGTTTCCCCCTTGTGGGGTTTTTCCCTAGCCTTGGACCAATCTGTTGTCTCTTATGGTTGTATTGTTGTCTTCTTTGTCACTGCATATATTGTTCTTTCTTTAGTTATGTTTATGATTGATTATAATGCTAATAATTGGATGCATTGTTAATAAAAGATAAATTAGGCTAAAGTAAATGATACATTATAGAACAATCAGAAAATTCAACAACAATTTCTGCCACTATTTGTTCTAGGATTCTCATGTATTGCAGGAAAATAGATCTAATCATGCATCAAACCAATCCAAATCTAATTCATTTGCACCTCCCTAGCAACAACGTAAAAAATTATGGGCAATTTAATTGCTTAAATTATTGTACATTAAATTATCGATTGGGAGATTGTAAATTGATGAGGTACCCACAAAATATATGTAGAAATAGATTTAATTGGTTAACATTCATTCAAAGGTAACAACATTCTAATATTGATCTATCATTGCAAAACATAAATTCATCCCTCACATATTACACAAAATAATTAAAAAATTTAAGTTCAAAGTTTATTTTATTCATGAGCATCAAAGAGACATCCAATTAATCCAATACTAAAATAGCTAGCTCATCAATATATAAAAACACACCATGTTGGTCATAAAAAAATCCAATAAATTGAAGAATCCCAGTTCGAGCCCTAAAGTTGTGCACACAACCTCCATTTCATCATTGAGTCACGATTATTCAACACAAGGACCCTCAATCCACTTAGTAAAATAATTCAATTCACAACAACAAAAATAAGGGAGTAAATAATTCAAGTCATGCCCTAAGAGGGTCGAATTCTTGCCACTAGTAAGACGAATCTGTGCAAGAAAAGGGCATCCCATACATGGGTTTGGATGATCCATAGTTTGGTTCAGAATTTCCCTACTACAGGGCTGAAACCTTGCAGTAAGCCTCATGTTTATTACACAGGTTGACTCAAATTTTTTCCTCAAATAATTGTCAACGAATTGAAGACCAACAAAAACCCAAGGCCCAAAACAGAGTAACAGTGGTGCCAAAAAAAATATGTGAGGTTAGTCTTTGGTCAACATGTGAATTTTCTCTAAGCCACCTACAACTAAATAAACTCAAAGCCAACAATAACCCTGCCAATATAACTCCCTTGACCCTTCAACAAAAACACGACCTTTGCTATAGATTCACTTAATTAAACAAGGTCGAAATTTCAGAGATAAATGTTAGAAGATATGCATTCTCTGTCTTGAAGAAATCAATCTTCCTTTATCGTTTTAAAGGTGGGCTCTGTTATGAAGTTGACTTGACAAATGGAGGAAATTTGAAATTTGATTTTAAAATTTTAATTTGGAGGGAAAACCCTAAATGAATATTAAAATCAAAATTAATTTATCTTTTGATACCTTTATCTTTGAATAAATATCCTTCTTTTTGACTTTGACTAGGACACGATTAAGCATATTTTATTTTAATTTTCTTGTAGCATGTCCTTGACCAAAACCTGGGCTTCAATCATCAATGAGGGGTAGCTCCTTAACTGTGAGGAAATAGGACATGTACAAATTGTCATTGGAATCAACATTACTAGGACCATCCAATCATGGTAACCTTGAACCCAAAAACCCTGATATTCATCCTAAAAATGTTTAACAAGTGTGGGGATTGTAGGACATCCTTCTAGGACTTCTTGTCCATTGGATTTTCTAATTAATGTGACCCACAACGTAAATTAAGAGAGTTCAAGACTGATGTTGGCATTAATGACAACATCATTGTTGCACAAAAATTGTCACCTCAACATTCTGCAATTAGTGTGAGTCTATAATCACTCATACCTTCCTCCTTTGCAAGTCTTAAACCTCAGTTCTTCATATAAAGCCTTAAAAAAAAGAGAAAGACCTTAAAAATCTCTAAAACTCTGGTTCCACACTTTCTCTTAGCATTAACTGCGGTCCCACACCTATTGGTCATGTCCCCTGCGCACCTGACCACTCTGTATCTATGTTATGGGTGTGGACCCCTGTAAAAGTTAAAAAGGTGCAAGTACATTCTTAAAAACTCACGTTGAGTCATTTCTGGAAGCTTATAGAGGGAACCATGAGGTGCCAAGTTGACTCCTTGAGGGTTCATGCATCCCATACCTTAAGGAGCTAACCCCTTGATGTGAGGAGCTTATCCCTTTGAAGGAGGACTCTATCCCTTCAATGGTAGACCTGTAACCTCCTTCCTTTGCACTATAAAATGAGGCATTGGGCTAATTACTTGGGAGGTTGAATGCTGAATATTTTTGAGGGTAAATGCTGCTAGAACTTAGTCTTCCTAATTGAGCTTTTGAGAGGAGAGATTACATACCTTTTTATCTCATTTGGAAGAGAGTGAGGCTTGTCAAAGTAGAGGAGATTCCTGTTTGG